>PVLC010013809.1:6588-40803 GCA_004027655.1 Graphiurus murinus
TTTTTTTTTGCGGTACTGGGGATTGAACTCAGGGGCATTCTACCTCCGAGCTATACCCCCAGCCCTATTTTTTTATTCTTTATTTTGAAACCGAGTCTCACTAAGTTGCGGAGTGCCTCACTAGGTAGCTGAGGCTGGCCACGAACCCGGATCCTCCGGTCTCAGCCTCCCGAATGCTGGGATTACAAGCGTGCGCCACTATTTTTTATTCTTTACTTTGATATAGGGTCTCACTAAGTTGCGGAGGACCTAAGTGGCTGAGGCTGGCCTCGAACCTGTGATCTTCCTGTCTCAGCCTTCCAACAGCTGGGATTACAAGCCTGCGCCACCACCCCCGGCAACTGTACTTCAAAATAAAAAAATAAAAAGGGCTGGAAGTGTGGTGCGGAGGTAGATGGCCCGTGGGTTCAATCCCTAGTACAAGAAACAGGAATGGGAGCCAGGCAGGCGTGGCGACACATGCTTAGACCCAGCATTTGGGAGACTGAGACCGGAGGATCCAGGTTCGCGGCCAGCCTCAGCTACCTAGTGAGGCACTCCGCAACTTAGTGAGACCCTGTTCCAAAATAAAGAATAAAAAATAGGGCTGGGGGTGTAGCTCGGAGGTAGAATGCCCCTGAGTCCAATTCCCAGTACCGAAAAAACAACAACAACAAAAACCCAGGAATGTTAATCAGGCCTTTTTTCCCACAGGGTAGCAAATTGAATCATAATAAAAGGTACAGACATTGAGATGTAAATAAATACCATTGTATTTGAAGCCACTCTTGTGTTATTTCAGCTCTATCCCTAGAACACATCATCCCAAATAACTCGTGTTGTTTTATCCCTCTTCTGGGCAAAAGAAATGGGGCCACGCTACTTAATGATGGGTAAGTGGTGCAGCCACTTTGGAATAAAGTCTGGTGTTTCCCCAAAAGATTAAACACAGAGTTACCATATGACTCAACAATTCCACTCCAAGGCATCTGCCCAAAAGAAATAAAAACACATCTTCACAGAAACACACCCGAGTGTTCATACTAGCATTATTCACAATAGCCCCAAAGTAGCAACAATCCAAATGCCAATCAACAATGAATGGATCAATGAAATAGGGTGTATCCACACAGTGGAATATTATTCAGTGATAAAAAAGGAAGTATTACTACATGCCACAATATGGATGAACCTTGAAGACATTAAGCTTGGTGAAATAAGCCAGACGCAAAAGGCTACATGGTGTGTAACTGCATTTCTAAGAAATATCCACAATAGACCAATCCAGTCAGAAAGGGTGAGAGGAAGGGAGGGGTGTGGAGGGACTGCTAACAGGGGCAAGGTTTGTTTCTGGAGCAATGAAAATGTTCTCAATTGGTTATGGTGGTGGCTACACAACTCTGAATGTATTAAGAACAACTCAAGCCGGGTGTGATGGTGCACGCTTGTCATCCCAGTATTTGAGAGGCTGAGACAGGAGGATTGCAGGTTCAAAGTCAGCTTCAGCTACTTAGTGAGGCCCTCTGCAACTTAGTGAGAGCCTGTTTTAAAATAAAGAATAAAAAATAGGGCTGGGGATATAACTGGGAGGTAGAATTCTCCTGGGTTAAAAAAAAAAAAAAGACTCAATACTTTCTCAATACTTTAACCAGTAATGTATCATGTGTAAGTGTCTCTACGAAGCTGATAAAATAATGGAAGACGGCCGCCTGCTGTCTGAGTCCCCTCTGCACTCTGAGTACACGGGCAGGCTTATCATCTCTCAAGAGGTTGAGCACGTAAACACGTACACGGATATAAAAACTTTCAACCAACACCAGCAATGGTTCAAATGGTGAAGTCCATGTTTCTTCTATTTGAAAGAGTAGATGAGCTGGGCGTGGTGGTGCACACTTGTGGGTTTCTTGTTTTTGTTTTGTGAAACTGGGGATGGAACCCAGGGGCATTCTACCTCTGGGCTATACCCCAGCCCTATTTTATTTTTTATTTTGAAACAAGACCTCACTAAATTGCTGAGGCTGGCTGCAAACCTGCAATCCTCCTGCCTCCGCCTCCCAAGTACTGGGATTACAGCATGTGCCATCACGCCTGGCTACGGCGCACACTTTTTGCTTTATGTTTCCCCAATTGTGATTGTCTCCAATACTATACTGCCATGCCCATGAATTAAGAGCTGCTTAGTAAAAACTGTGAGTGGTGGACTCAGTGGTGGAGCCTTTCCTCAGCACGCCCAGCTAAGGTCCTGGGTTTGATCACCAGCACCATCGATCAATAAAAAGTGCTTATTACCTATAAATTGCTGGCAATAACCAACCAAACCAAAATACCTAGGTCTATTAAAATCAAGAAAGTAGTCAGATACAGTGGTGCATGCCTATAAGCCCAGTACGCGGGAGGCGGGAACAGGATGATCACAGATTTGAGGCCAGCCTTGTAATTTAGTGAGACCTTGTTTCAAAATAAAATAAAATAGGGCTGGGGTTATAAACTCAAAGATAGAATGCCCTTGGGTTCTATCTCCAGCACCAAAAGAAATTAATTAAAAAAAAATCATCTAACCGTCTCAGAGACTCCATCTGTGACGGGTCTCTGAATGGTGGTGACATGTGTCACAGCACGGGCATGCCTGCCATTGCTCCAGGAAGCCAGGCGACCCTCGGGGCTGTGTGGGGCAGGGTCGCAGGCCCGCTCTCCCCCCGCTGACCCTGGATCTCGGGCAGATGTTATCAGTTACCCAGCAAGAGCCCCGTCCTGGAGTGGCAGATTAAAGTGTCTTGCCTTGGGTGTCTCTCTTCCTTCTCACTTCACCCCCGTCACAAGTCCATCATCGCCTCCTCACCGGTGACAGCTACGGTTCTCTTCCCGCCCCCAGCCCTGGCTTCTTCTCTCTGCAAAACACTGTGCGGGAACTTCGAGTCTGTAGCTGCCAACGAGCCTGCCACCAAAGCTCTGCTCCCTTAAAACACTTCCAGAGACCAGTCTAATGGAATCAAGTCGAAATGCCCTGTTTCCCAACGCGCTGGCCCTCCCACGCCATCCCTGCGCCCTCCACCAGCCCAGGCCACCGGACTCCCTCTCTGGGGCCTTCCTTCCATGGCCGCTGGTGGCTCCTGCCTCTCGCCTGCACTCAGCCAGAGGCCCCACACACCCAGGGCTCCCCTTTTCCTTTCCTGATTTCCTCTCCCCTGGATTTAGCTGCACCCCAAATCTTCACTGATAGCCAGGCATGGTGGTGTACACCTGTAATCCCAATACTTGGGAGGCTGACACAGGAGGTTCACAGGTTCAAGATCAGCCTCGGCAATTCAGAGAGACCCTGGGCAATTTAGCGAGATGCTGTTTTAAAATAAAAAATTTAAAAAGGGCTAGGCATGTAGCTGGTAGATAGGATGCTCCCAGGTTCAACTCCCAATACCAAATAAATAAATCTCCACTGGTAAAGCAAGCTGGATTGTCTGCTAATGTTTCATATGAACAACTTTTTTCCTTACTTGGTTGGCCGTCCTCAGGAGCAGGGACCAAGATTTACTATTCTGAATCCTCAGGACACCTAGCAGATAATCGTGCGCCTAACAACCACAGCATCAAACGACTCTCACTGGACACTGGACCCGAGGCGGGTGTACACGGGCTTCCTCTTAGCACAGGTCCCGTTCCGTTTCCCCATGAAGCTGGGCAGGCGGTCCCTCAGTGTCCACGGGGCCCGGGTTCCAGGACCCTCTGGAGACACTAAAACCCACTGATGCCCACGTCCCCTATGTAATCGGCAGAGTAGTTGCATAAAAGCTGTGCATATCCCCGCATATACTTTAAATCATCTCTGGGTTACTTATAATACCTAAAACAACACAAATGTATATAAATCATTTGTATACTATATTACAAGCTGGGTGTGATGGCACAAGCTTGTAATTCCAGTACTTGGGAGGCTGAGACAGGAGGATTGCAGGTTCACAGCCAGTCTCAGCTATTTAGTGATGCTCTCCACAACTTAGTGAGACCCTGTTTCCAAATAATAAAAAATAAGGCTGGGAGTATAGTTCAGAGGTAGAATGCTCCTGGGTTCAATTCCCAGCACCAAAAAAAAAAAAAAAAAAAAGTATGTGATCGGTACAGATGTGATACTATTTTTCGTTTTGTTTTGTTTTTTTAAACCTATGGTTCACTGAATCCATGGATGCAGCATTAGCAGACACCGCAGACACAGCCCCTGGTACTTATCCATCAGCATGTCTTCACTCGGCTTCTCCTCCTGGAATGCTCTTCCCCCCCTTGGCTGCCTGGGACGTTCTCACTTTGACTTCCCTCCCTGAGACCGTGGTTCCTCTGCACAGCTTTCTCTAATCATGAGTTCCTCCCTGAGTCTCTGAGGAATTAACCTCAGAATCTGGGTCCTCTACTTACCTCTATTTCCTTTCTAGTATTTTTCAGACTACAGTACAGTTATGCCGACAATTTTTTTTTCTCCCTGCTAGACTGTAAACACCTGAATTCAACTGTAGCATAGGAGCCCAGCCCACACACAGTCACTTTCCAGGACAGGGCTACCTACCAGAAAGCATCTTGGGTACCGTACACACTGCTGGCACTCAGAACTAGTACCCCTGTCGTAGGCCCACACAAGGGACTCTTCCTCCCTGGCCTTGAACCCTGGCTCACCTTGGGCTCACTCATGCTTCAGAGGCCCAAAGCATCCAGGCCACTTAATCATGAACTGTGGGCCAAAATAAACCTTTTCTCTTCATAAGTTAATTGCCCCAGGTATTTCATTATGGTGAAAGAAAGCTCACTAACATGTATGTTCAGCAGAAGATCGTCCTAGGTACAGGGGCGAGCAAAACAGATGCTGTCTCTGTCCTCATTCAACCCAACACTTCAAGGAAAAAGTATGTTTTTTAAAAAATAGGTAATTAAGCCAGGTGTGGCGGTGCAGGCTTATAATCCCAGTACTCGGGAGGCTGAGACTGGAGGATCCAGGTTTGCAGTCAGCCTCAGCTATTTAGTGAAGGGCTCCGCAACTTAGTGAGACCCTGTTTCATAATAAATAATAAAAAATAGAACTGGGCGTGTAGCTCAGAGGTAGAATGTCCCTGGATTCAATCCCCAGTACCAAAAAACAGACCCCCCCCCAAAAAAAAAATGCAGAGAGGAAAATAACTGACCAATTAATTTCCCAGCTGGGAAAAGGACTAGGTCACAAGCTTTTTAAGCATGTATTTCCCACTTTACAGAACCACAATTTTTGAGGAAGGAAAGACATGACAGAGAGGACCGACCATTAGTACCTCCTTCTCCCCTTGTTTGTGGGGTTTTCTTTTTCTTTTTTTTTTTTTTTTTTCAGTACTTGGGGATGGAACCCAGGGGCATTCTACCTCCAAGCTACAGCCCCAGCCCTATTTTTTATTCTTTATTTTGAAACAGGGTCTCACTAAGTTGCGGAGTGTCTCACTAGATAGCTGAGGCTGGCTGCGAATCCAGATCCTCCAGTCTCAGCCTCCCGAATGCTGGGATTACAAGTGTGCGCCACCACGCCCGGCTGTGGGGTTTTCTAATTCTCTGTCACTAAGCAGAAAAGGTGAGAAGGTCACGGTTCCCACCCAGCTTTCTTCTAAAGACAGGGCACAGTTTCATTTGTTGATAACTTGTGGATCTACGTTTTCACTTAATGTGTTTTTCATTAATATGAGAAGCACAAAGAAACATTTTATAATATGATGGATATAAACAGATTATTCAATTGAGTAAAACTGACAGATTTTCTTGAGGTTATTAATGGACACCTCATTCATGCCTTCTAGGAAGTTTAAAGACACCTGTATTTGAACAGTTGCCCCTTGATTTTATAGAACTTGAAATCTTCCATGTTTGAATCTAGAGATCTAGAATAAAGTTGGTTCACAACACTTTTTTTTCTTTGTGGTGCTAAGGATTGAACCCAGAGGAATTTTACCTCTAAGCTATACCCTCAGCACTATTTTATTTTTGAAACAGGGTATCATTAAGTTGTTGACGGCCTCGCTAAGTTGCCGAGGCTGGTCTCAAACCTGTGATCCTTCTGTCTCCGCCTCCCAAGTACTGGGATTTCAGGCATGTGCTACTCCACCTGGCTTGGTTCAAAACACTTAAGCCTAGAAAATGCTCCAATACTTACAAAGTTACATGAAAGGAACACATAACCAAATGGAAAACCAAAAATCATGAGATCACCAACATTCTGAGAAAAACTAATAAAGTTTTCCATCTGCCAACTACTGCCAAGTAAATTTAATAGCAGATACTTGAGAAAATATATCTAAAATGAGTGTACAAAATATTTATTTTGAATTGGAGTAAAAGAAGAAAAAGTAATAAATGTTAAAAATCGAATGTAGATTACTGAGCTTTGAATCACAGTATAGATGCAAATCTCTAAGACTCTATGGCCTAAAGAAACCTTTGAAATAATCTACCCAACCCACTTACTTTGCAGAACTTATTTGATACCAAGAGGGTTTACATTGCCAGACATGGTGGCACACTTTTGAAATCCTAATACTTGGGAGGCTGAGATTGGAGGATCACAGGTTCGAGGACAGCCTCAGCAATTTAGTGAGGCTCTCAGCAACCTAGTGAGACTCTGTTTCCAAATGCCTCTGGGTTCAATTCCTAGTACCACAAAAGAGAGAGAGAGAGTTTACATTACTTGGTAAAATTCACAAAGGTAGTTGATATGTAGGCGAAAAACAAGACCATAATTCTGTTCTCCAAGCTTCCAATTCAGAATTCTTCAAATTCCTAATGATACACACTTGCATATGTATGAACACATACTTAATACATGAGGAGAGAGAATATGAATATGTACAAATGAAAAACTGAACGCATTTTTTTTAAATCTAGTCCTCTTTCTCTCTTAATAGTGAGCATTTCACAATAGGCAAGTTGTGTAACCTGCATAAGAGTCCATCAACAGATGAGTGGATTACAATATACCTACTCACAGTGGAATTTTACTCAGCCATAAAAAACAAAATGATGGCATTTGAAGGAAAATGGATGGAACTAGAGTATATTATGCTGAGTGGCGATTAGCTAGTCTCAGTATATTTTTCTCCTGTATGTGGAAGCTAGAGACTATATGGATTACAAAAGCAACCTCATGCCAGGTGTGGTGGCGCACACTTGTAATCCCAGTACTTGGGAGGCTGAGACAGGAGGATCACAGGTTCATGGCCAGCCTCAGCTACTTAGTGAGGTCCTCCGCAACTTAGTGAGGCCCTGTTTCAAAATAAATAATTAAAAATAGGGATGGAGATGTAGCTCGGAGGTAGAATGCCCCTGGGTTCAATCCCCAGTACTACAAAAAGGAAAAAAAAAAAAAAAAGTGACTTCATATAAAGGAGTAGGGGCAGCCGGGCGTGGTGGCGCACGCTTGTAATCCCAGCATTTGGGAGGCTGAGACCGGAGGATCTGGGTTCGCAGCCAGCCTCAGGTACCTAGTGAGGCACTCCGCAACTCAGGGATACCCTGTTTCAAAATAAAGAATAAAAAATAGGAATGGGTGTGTAGCTTGGAGGTAGAATGCCCTGGGTTCAATCCCCAGTATCGCAAAAATAAATAAATAAATAAATAGGGACTGCAGTGGAGTAAGGGGGGGAGGCTTAGGCGGGGGGAGGGAGACTAAGGAGCCTTGAAGGAAACCGTGCAAATGATGCTGCATACATATATATAGGAAATAATCAACACCAATCTCAATGTCGTGTCCAGGGAGGGAAGGGAGGGGGAGAGACCTCAGGGAGACACGCCAAGTGGCCTGTGCACACACGCTCCTACCGCTCTGACCCCATGATGATGCAGAGTTGCAATGCACCAAGAAAAGTGAAGTAAAGACAAAGAGCACATGTGCTCCTTTTTTTTTTTTTTTTTTTTTTTGTGGTACTTAGGGATTGAACTCAGAGGCGTTCTACCTCCGAGCTATACCCCCAGCCCTATTTTTTACTCTTTATTTCGAAACCGGGTCTCACTAAGTTGCGGAATGCCTCACTAGGTAGCTGATGCTGGCCGAGAACCCGGATCCTCCGGTCTCAGCCTCCCGAATGCTGGGATTACAAGCGTGCGCCACCACGCCCGGCTCTACATGTGCTCCTTTTTACGCAGAGGCACTGCGCTAAGCACTTTGCGCACGCTGGTCAATCCCCACATTGCCCGTCACATAGTCCTGTTCTCCCTCATCCATCAGGAGAGGATTAAGACTGAGTACTACGGACCCTGGGCCCCTCGGAAACCCGAATTCCCGGGCTTTGCTGGTCACAGGAGGCACAGCTTCGCCACAGCGAAGCCCGATTCTCCCATCAGACACTGAGCTGCTGCTCGTCAGCGTGGACACGTGGAAGCAGCGTGTCCAGCACACGGGGCAGACGTTACCTTTCAACCTTCTTTTCACTGGTTTACATCAAACAGATTCTCACACCTCGTCCCCAGCCACTACGGGAGAGGAGGACACAGCGGAGGGCCAAATGGAAATTTTGCTGATACTAAACTTGTGTGTGTGTGTGTGTGTGTTTTACTGGGAATTGAACCCCATTCTATCTCAGAGCTACACTTCCCGCCCAATTTTTATGTTTTTGTTTTGAAACAGCGTCTCACTAGGTTGCCAAAAGTCTCGCTAAATTGGTGAGGCTGTCCTTGAACCTGTGATCCTTCTGTCTTTGCCTCCCAAGTACTGGGATTACAGGCGTGCACCACCACACCCTGCTAATACTATATTTATAACACTAGTCGGAAAAGAAGAAGCAATTCCATCTGGCATGAGGTGCCCCTTATTGTGTCTTTTGAAATTCTGCGGGTGGGAGGGGAAGCAGCTTGGAGGGTTGGCAATTTTTCTTTCATGCGAACACACCACTGTTTGAAACATCTGTCTGCTTTCCATTAAATTTGAAATTCTCAGAGGCAAAAGGCCCTGTTTCCCTTCTCTGTTGTGCATGATGCCAACACATTAAAGATGGTTAATAAATGTCACATCGTTTTCATACTGCATTGACTAAGAATGACATTTTCCCTGGGAGTCTTGGTTGCTACAGTTTTTAGCAAGTCTTGTGCCTGTGTTTCCCAGGAAAAGGGCGCTGCTGACGGCCACTCCTCCCGGCCTCTAGCTCTTCCCCAAGCTCCCACTGATGTGCCCTGAGCCAGTGGGCCTTCCCCATCCCCTCCCCCACACTCCATGTTTCTGTCCATCTGCAGAATTTATCAGTGAAACTCGTAAACACCCTACTTCCTATTGCTTCCAGCATAAAATGGCAGCTCCTGATTGTACACTTATTTATGACTCTTGGGGACAATTCCTGATGATGCATCCTCACAACCAGAGTGTACATTTTTAGAAAATTTTGGGGTTTTGTTTTTGCTTTTGGTGGTGGTGCTGTGTGTGTGTGGTACTAGGGATGGAATCCTGTCTCTGAGCTACACGACTACACCTCCACTCTCGCCCAGCTATTGTGAAACAGGGTCTCATTAACTTGCAGAGGGCCTCACTAAGTTGCTAAGGCTGGCCACGAACCCATAATTTTCCTGTCTCAGCCTCCCAAGTACTCAAGCGTGCACACCCAGCTATGATTTTTGTTCTCAAAGGGATTTTTTAGCTGGGCATGGTGGCACACACTTGTAATTCTAGTACTTAGGAAGCTGAGACAGGAGGATCGCAGGTTTGCAGCCAGCCTCAGCAACTTAGTGAAGCCCTCTGAAACTTAGTGAGACCCTATTTGAAAATAAAAAATAAAATAGGAGCTGGACGTGGTGTCGCACGCTTGTAATCCCAGCATTTGGGAGGCTGAGACCGGAGGATCTGGGTTCATGGCCAGGCTCAGCTACTTACTGAGGCACTCCGCAACTTAGTGAGACTCAGTTTCAAAATAAAGAATAAAAAATAGGGCTGGGGGTGTAGCTCGGAGGTAGAATGCCCCTGAGTTCAATCCCCAGTACTTAAAAAAAAAAAAAATAGGGCTAGGGTGGACCTCAGAGGTAGAACACTTCTGGGTTCAATCCCCAGCACCACAAAAGGATGTTTGTTTACCTGCTTGTTTTTTGTTGGAAAGCTTATTTCAAACATTAGGGCAGGGCTGGGGATATAGTGCAGCGGTAGAGTGCTTGCTTAGCAGGTGCAAGGCCCTGGGCTGGATCCCCAGTACCACCCAAAAAATGCTGCATGTGGCAGCATACCTGTAATATCACCAACCTGGGAGGCTAAAGCAAGAGGTGACAAGTTTCAGACCAACCTGGGGAACTTAGGAGGACTTTATCTCATAATAGAAATAAATAAAAAGGGCCGGGTATGTAGCTCAGCGGTAGAGCACCTTGGGTTCAATGCCCAGTTAGAATCATCACACACACACACACACACACACACACACACACACACACACACACACAAATATATACATTAGCAATTGCCGGCACTAGGGTAGGAATACGAATGCAGTGCAGCCAGGACTTTTGCAGACTTCTGAGTTCAATTCTCTGTTTTTCTGATAAGTCTAAATTCCTCCATCTTTTGCAGCCTGTGAAAGAAATTGATCTGTAACATTTACACTCAATTATTTTTTCCCCCAAAACTACACAAGGGTATACAAAGAGAAGACAGTATCAGTCAGCGTCAAACATCAGTATTCAAAAGCTTATAAAAAGGAAACATAAAAATATCAGAAGCACAAAATGCAGGGATGACTCAGAGCAAAAGACCAATTTCACAACATTCCACGTGGCGATTCATTCAGATTTGGGACTTTTTCTTTTTTTAGTTCCTCTTCTGAAAATAAGAGTTCCTTCAAAAATCTGCTTAATAGTACAGCAACCATTCAGTTCCAGAAAACAAAATAACTTTCATTCATTCGTTTACTTCTCAGTCATGCTGATTTCTTGTTTCTGAAGTTTTTTTCTTTTTATAGACTAAAGCCTCTCATGCCCTCAGAGTTTGGCACCTTATAATTTCATTCACAATAAAATTACAATTTAAAAGTAAACTATCATAGCAAGCATTTGGGGGTTTTTTTGCTTTTGGTTTTTTTTTTTTTTTTTTTAGGGATATTTTTGTTGTTACTGTTGTTTTTGTGGTACTGGGAATTAAACCCAGAGGCATTCTACCTCCAAGCTATACCCCCAACCCTATTTTACCCTTTATTTTGAAGCAAGGTCTCACTAAGTTGCAGAGGGCCTCACTATGTAGCTGAGGCTGTCCTCAAACCTGCGATCCTCCTGTCTCAGCCTCCCAAATACTAAGATTACAACCATGCACCACTACACCTGGCATTATTCTTATTTTTGAAACAGGGTCTCAGTGGTTAATGAGAGTCTTCCTACTTGCTGAAGCTGTCCTTGAACTTGCAATCTTCCTATCTCTGCCTCCCAAGTACTGGGATTACAGGCATGTGCCACCAAGCATGGCTAGTAAACATTTTGTAAAAAACAAAACAAAAAAACTGAATTGTGAGCCGGGCGTGGTGGCGCACGCTTGTAATCCCAGCATTCGGGAGGCTGAGACTGGAGGATCCGGGTTCGCGGCCAGCCTCAGCTACCTAGTGAGGCACTCCGCAACTTAGTGATACTCGGTCTCAAAATAAAGAATAAAAAATAGGGCTGGGGGTGTAGCTCGGAGGTAGAATGCCCCTGAGTTCAATCCCTAGTACCGCAAAAAAAAAAAAAACAAAACAACAACAAAAAAAAAAAAACTGAATTGTGTGTGTGTGTGTGTGTGTGTGTGTGTGTGTGTGTTACTAAAGATTGAACCCAGGGGAACTCTACCTCTTTTTATTTTGAACCTGTAATCCTTCTGTCTCAGCCTCCAAGTACTGGGATTACAGGCATGCACCACCACGCCTGGCTAGAAAGCTCAATCTTTAAATGTGTTATATAAAATAAGGTCACTTAGTAAGTGGAACAAATTATACATAATGTATCAGATTATAAAAGTGTTAGTAATTATTGTATAATTTAATATTAAATTCTAAATACACTGATATGTTATATGTTATGGATATTACTAAGTTACAAGTACTGAGAGTAGTCAGAGAGCTTTAATTCCTCCATATTTCGCCCCACACGTTAGCCAGGCCAGGCAGAGCAGCCCATTCCTTTTGTCCATAAATGATTCAAGAAAGGACTATGACTCCACGCTGGTCAAGACGGGCAAGAGGAAGCTTCTCTTTCCTCTCAAAAACAAGACATGGGCACGGTGTCACACTCTTGTAACCCCAGCATTTAGGAGGCTGAGATAGGAGGATCACAGGTCCAAGGCCAGCCTGGGCAATTGAGGGACAGCCTCAGCAACTTAGCAAGACTGTTTCAAAATAAAAAAATAAAAAAGGCTGGAGTGTAGCTTGGAGGTAGAATGCTCCCGGGGGAAAAGAGAGAAGTAGCAGTTGTGGCTACAAGGACGGTCTCTTCCACCCGCTTGCTCAGAAGCGTGGCAGCACCCGTGGTCACGTACAGCTCCTCGTCCACCCACTGACTCAGCTCTCGCGGCAGACGCCACACGGCGAGGCGGACTGCCCGGGTGTCCTGGGAGGTGGCAGAGCCGGGAACCGAGTGCAGGCACCAGCTACAGGGCACCCGCACCCCGCCACCCCAGGCCCCTCGAGCCCCCTCACCTCTGGCGAGCCTCGTCCCTAAAAGGAAGGCTTTGCAGCGCCGCTGGGCCTGTCAATTCTACAAAGGCCCTGCGATGAGCAGACTCGACATTCCTTGAACAGATCAAGACTCTAATGTGGGGCAGAGAACAAAGAAATGAGGACAGTAACAAAATATATATTTGGTACTAGGAATTGAACCCAAAGACATTCTACCTCTGAGTTACATCCCCGGCCCTTTCTTATTTTTTTTTTTATTTTTACTTTTACTTATTTATTTTGGGGTACTAGGGACTGAACCCAGGGACATTCTACCTCCAAGCTACACTTCCAGCCCTTTTTAATTTCTTTATTTTTAAACAGGGTCTCACTGAGTTGCTGAAGGTCTCGCTAAGTTGCTGAGGCTAGCCTCGTATCTGCAATCCTCCTGTGTCGGCCTCCCAAGAACTGGGATTACAGGCATGCGCCATGGCTAATGACAACTCTTTTAAGGAAAGTTCCAGAGTGCATCTGTTTTAACTTGCTTGAAGTTGCTACCAAAAGGAACAACTCTTTCCCACCCTGCCCCCAACAACCCAACACTGGAAACACCCTAATGCCTTCACGATGTCTTCACAGACAACGGCGGAGGGGATTTTTTTTTTTAATTTTTCCAAAAATAAAAAAAAAAAAAACCACATTGTGCTTCAACCCAATTGTTGGAAAAACAAAGTATTCCCTTTCTTCTTCCCACACTCTCGCCAGGATTCACAAGTGAATGCAGAGCAGAGGGGAGGGGCCGGGGGCCAGGCGGGAGGTGGCAGGACCCTGCAGGCAGCCCCTGCTGTGGTCCACGCGCCTCTCTGACCGCTCACTTTCCCCTCAAAATCTTGGGGGGCTCTGGAGGTGGACATGCCTGTGTGCTTCTCAGTTCCAGGGACAGTGGGGAAAACGTGGAGACCCGAAATCAGGTTTTTGTTTTATGTTTTTGGTGCCAGAGCCTCAGTCATGCTAAGCACGCGCTGTGCCACGGAGTCACGCTCCCTGCACCTTGAAATCGAGAGTGAGCGCGGGCGCGCGGGTGCGAGCGTGTGTGTGTGTGTGTGTGTGTGTGTGTGTGTGTGTGTGTGTGTGGCTGAGGATTGAGCCCAGGGGCATTCTACCTCCCAGTTACACCCCCAGGCTATTTATTTATTTTTTATTTTAAAATAGGGCCTAAGTTGTTGACAGCCTTGTTAAGTTGCTGAGGCTGGTTTTGAACCTGCGATCCTCCTGTCACAGCCTCCCACTTACTGGGATTGCAGATGTAAGGCACTATATGCAGCTGTTTTGGGGCCTGGGGGTGTTACTTATTCATTCATTTAGTTGGGTATTAGAGACTGAACCCAGGGGGACTCTACCTCTGAGCTCCACCGCTGCCATTTTTATTTTGAAACAAGGTCTCGCTGGTTATTGCTTGCTGGCCTCTGGCCTACCTTCCTCAGACACGTGTCGGTCCACCACTCATGCTGGACTGAAATCAGTCTAAACCAAATGTCGGCTGCACCACTCACCCTCCTGAGTGACACTTTCTTTATCTGTAAACAACAGATGATTCCCTCCTCAAAAGATTGCAGAAGTCGGCATGGTGGCACACGCCTATAATCCCAGTACCTGGGAGGCTGAGACAGGAGGATCACAAGGTTTGAAACTAGTCTCAGCAACTTAATGAAGCCATTTCCAAATAAAAAAAATTTAAAATAGGGGTGGGAGCTGGGCGTGGTGGCGCATCCTTGTAATCCCAGACTTGGGAGGCTGAGACAGGAGGATTACAGGTTTGCGGCCAGCCTCAGCTACTTAGTGAGGCTCTCCACAGCTTAGTGAAACCCTGTCTCAAAATAAAGAATAAAAAATAGGGCTGGGGTTATAACTCAGAGGTAAAATGCCCCTGGGTTTAATCCCTAGCACCACAAAAAAAGATTTCAAAGAGAATGAAATGACTGAAGGGTGAGAAGTCACCCAGCACACAGGAGCTAGTGAAGACAGATAGGAGACACTTAAGAGACTTAAAGGGTGTTTGTTTGTTTTTCAATTCTTTGTTATTTGGGTTTTTGGTTGTTGTTGTTGTTTGAGGTGCTGGGAATTGAGCTCAGGAGGGCTCTACCACTGAGCTATACCCCTAGCCCATTTTATTTTGTCTTTTGACACAGGGTCTTACTAAATTGCTCAAGCTAGCCTCTAACTTGTAATCCTCCTGCCTCAGCCTCCCGAGTCACTGGGATTACAGGCAGGCACCACCATATCTATTTAATGGTTTCTTTTGTGTGAAAACAGCAAAAGAAAAAAGCCATCATCACATGGAAATGTGTAAATGATCCATTTTTACTGGTAAGTGAAGGAAACAAGGCAGGCAGGATGTGTTCGGCCCGCACAGCAGAGGGGCGGTTCACGGGCGCTGAAGGGAGACCTGGCCGGGCGTTGCTGGTCAGCAAGGCTGCGGCATCACTGATGGAAATCACGAAACCTCCTCAGATGGTTTATGTGGTAGCACTGGAGACTGAACCCAGCAGTGACTACCCCTGAGCTACACCGAGCCCTCTTCACTTCTTATTTTGAAACAGGGTCTTGCTAAGTTGCTGAGGCTGGTCTTGACCCTGCCGTCCTACTGTCTCGGCCTCCCAAGTACTGTGTGCCACTGCACTCGGCCTCCTTGGGTTACTTAAAAGACAGTGATGGGCGCAGGCACTCAGCACCGTTCAACCCCCAGCACCCCAATAAAACCGAATGCAAATCCTCTCCCTGGAGAGCAGGCTCTCCCCCCCCCCCCCCCGGGCTTCAGAGGAAAGCTTTCTTTCTGGCTACCCTGCCAAGCTTAGTGTGTTGTCATTTTCCAGAAGCCTAAATGGCCCTCTGTGCTTTCAGGTATTCTGTTTCTTTAAACCTCTTAGCAAGAAACAGCTCAATGGTTTAGCTGGAGCTGTTGGCATTTTGTATGTTTAGCTCCCTGCAGGATGGGTTTGGAAGGAGGGCGGTGGAGGAGTATGGCGGTGGAGGGCAGGGTTGGGCTCTGCGTGGGACACACTGCCCAGGCTGCTTCAACGCACCCCGCACTGTGTGGGTTAAACTGTTGAACATAATCTTGTGCTAGGGGCGATGGCACACACCTGTAATCCCAGTACTTGTGGGAGGCTGAGACAGGAGGATCTCAGGTCAGCAGCTTAGCTAGGCTCTCAGCAACTTTAAATAAAAATGAAAATAGATCTGGGGCTGTAGCTCAGAGGTAGAATGTCCTGGGTTCAGCCCCCACTGCCACAAAAAGAGAGGGAGAGGGAGAGGGAAACGGAAACTGACTCCTGTGAAACTGTGGCTCTCCTTGGTCTATGAAGCTGTAGTTAAATAAAACCATTCAAGGGCGTACTTCAATGAACACACTCACTGACCTGAAAGGGAATGGCATTTGATTACACCCCTCTTTGGACTGTAGCCCTAAATAATTTGTTGGTAGTCCCCTTGGAACTTTTCTGCCTCATTTTCACCAAGCTTTCCATAGAAAATACATCTTCTTACTCTATTGTACTGCTCCTTCATTTGCAATATTTCTGATCTTTTTTCTCTGGTAGCCAGGAATAATCCCTACCCCTGAGCCCCAAGGAAGCAAATTTGGTCCAAGTTTTGTTTGCCGAACACACACAGCAAATGCTTCCAGCTGCCCATGGTTGCTCACTGTGAACCCTTCCGTCACGTCCACCCGTGATTTTTTCAGGCGGAACCATGTATCTCCTGTCCCCTCCGTCATTCCAACTTGGATAACTATTATTACACCAGGTCACGATCCAAAAATAACACAGGAGAACCCATTGCGACCAATCAATGACCCTGAAACTCAGTGAGTCCAGCCGCTGCCAGCACAGACGGGAGCCAAGTGGGCCCCCCTTCCCCGGGGGGCAGGGCATCCGCGCTGGTGCCAATTCCCTCCGCATTTCTTCTAAGTAGGATAATTAGGGATTCTGGAGTTATGGGCGATATATTTGGAGAAAGCAGTAACTGTGAAATAAGTAGAACGTTATCATCGTAGTATATATCCTCTTCTATGGATAGAAAATACAAATGAACAGACCGGTACCTCGTGTCCCCCAAAATGGAACTCTGCCAAGTCGTCGCCATGGTTACACCTCAATTAGCTCTGCAGACTCAGGCCAAGCAATGCTGGCCCTCGAAGCCTGATTAAAGCTGGAAAACGCTCACTTAATTAACTCTCCAAAGTTTCCCCCTGGTTGAAGCTTTTGTCCCAGGAGCAAATTAGTGGCAAAACCATCAGACTGAACTCTGTCTCTTTTTCAGACACCTGCCCAGAACTTTGAGAATGGAGTTAACAAGTGTGACCTATGGAAAGACCCAAGAAACACAGAAAACCTGGCTGAGGCTGAAACAGTCATGACTGCCCTAAACACAATACTCCACCGTACTCGACCTCTGGAGGAGAACACGCAATTTGCTCTTTATTGGAATACGCTGCTGAACTTGAAAAAGCACGCTATTACGATGTAAACAACCTTGACTTTTCATCCCAACTGCTTCTGAATAACTATGTATGAATAACTTTGGAAAGAAGCCCACCCAGTCAAGATTTGTCACAACAATGGCCCCTCTGGTCTGAGAATAATTAACCCCTGGCTCATGTGTAGGCTAAATCAAGTTGTGTTTATTGTATTTGCATAAACAAGACATACCTAAAATGAGACAATGGCTAAACCTTCCACGTTACCCAGTCTACTTTTGCAAAAATAAAAAACCTACAGTTTGACCATGTTCAGAGGCAAACCGCTCCTTCTCATCTCTTCAGGCAGGTCGCAGTACTGTCATGCTTCTGCGGTCGCTGCACCGAAATGTCCCCCAGATCCCAGGAGAGGGACAGCATCTGCAAAGCCCGGCCCTCTGGCATCTCTGAGCCTCTCCAAGCCCTGCGAGGGGGACTCATCTCCTTGGGCAGGTGTCACTCGGCTTGCTGGACACACGTTGCATCCGGGGCTCACAGAGTTTTAAGCAGCTGATTACAAGTCACAAGAGTAAGTAGAGGCAGGGCCAAGAGGACTTCCGTCTTTGGACTCCTTCTACCTACCCCCTTACCGCTAACCTGCTACGCAAAAATGACTCGCTCTTCCTTTCATGGTTAGTTTAGGCAGACCTGAAGGAATGGATCTTGGGTCCTGGGGCCTCGATGGTCAGGTGTGGCCTTTTTTTAGGAACTGAAACCCTATTTGCTTTGCTTTCAAAGAACCAGGTTCAGACTCCTACATGCTGCAAAAGTGGTTGGCACTCCCCAGTGGGGCTGGATTGGGTGCCTGGCACTTTAGGGTCCCTGAGTGGCAGGAGACCCCTCCCAGACACTGAAGTGAGAGGTCGCCTAACCTCAGTGTGTAAAAAGTTGAGAGGTCGCCTAACCTCAGAGTGTAAGGCCTTGTCCCCCAAACAACACTAGCGGGAGAGCTAGAAGACCCAGAATCTCCTAACCCTACCTCCACTAACTCACTTGAGCAAGGACTGAATCTGTCCAGGCCTTATCTCCCAAACCTGTACAACTAACAGCTAATTTAAATAACCTCAAAGGTTCTTCCATCTGCCGAGTTCTTCTCCAGCCTCTGCTGGGTGTCCAGAGCCCCTGCCATCGGGATCATCTTTCCGGCCTCCTCCACGGCTTCCCATTGCCGCTCAGCCCTCCCTTCCATTTCATTCACTCCACACCTCGATGTTTATGCTCTCCAGGATTTATAAATTGCTGTCAGCCAGGCGTGGTGACACATTCCTGTAATCCCAGTACTTGGGAGGCTGAGACAGGAGGATCGAAGGTTGGAGGACAGCCTCAGGGAGTAGTGAGACCCTCATCAACCTAATGAGACCTTGTTTCAAAATAGAAACAAAAAATAAAATAAGTTGCTATCATGTCTTTTTTTTGCGGTCCTGGGGATTGAACTCAGGGGCATTCTACCTCCGAGCTATATCCCCAGCCCTATTTTTTATTCTTTATTTTGAAACCGGGTCTCACTAAGTTGTGGAGTGCCTCACTAGGTAGCTGAGGCTGGCCGCGAACCCGGATCCTCCAGTCTCAGCCTCTCGAATGCTGGGATTACAAGCGTGCGCCACCACGCCCAGCTGCTATCATGTCTTCTCTGAGTTATGAGTTGACAATTCTCATGCAAAATTTAATACTATAAATTAACATTTTTCTCTGGAGATTATCTTTTATTTGGGATGTGGGGGGATACTAGGGATTGAACCTGGAGCATTCTACCTCCTAGCTATAAACCCAGCCCTTTTAATTAATTTATTTATTTTTATTTTGAAACAGGGTCTTGCTAAGTTGCTGAGGATCTTGCTCTATTGCTGAGGCTGGCCTCGACCCTGCAGTCCTCCTGTCTCAGCCTCCCAAGCACTAGGATCACAGACATGCGCCACCACACTTGGCTATGGTCACCCTTCTTAAAGAAACTTTTTCTTTTAGTTCTTCATATTCTGGTTATTTCCCAAAACACAACACACAAACATTTCAACATTCATTATCTTATTTTGACAAGTTCGATCTTTATCTCTGCATTTTGCTGCACCCTTGTTTGTGTGTCTCGCCTTCCTTTGTAATTCTCGGTCTCCTGTCACCTTCCGGGAATCCCCTGGGGAGAAGAGAACTACATAGGTGCCAATCCAGAGAGGCGCAGCTGTGCAAAGCCAGCAGCCCACTGGAGGGGAGGACTGGGTCCCGCCACTCGGCCGGGGCACAGATGGAGGCTCTGTGGGTCCTGCACCATGGCATCCCCATCTTAAAGCCCTATTATTTTTTTCCCAGAAAGAAATGTAGAAGTGTGTTTCCAAAAGGAAAAATGCTAAAACAACAAGGGAGCCAGAACAGCTGGGGTTGTTAACTTTAATCAAAGTCCAGCCAGGATTTTTCTAAAGCAACAGGAAATAGATTCATTCTCCTCCATGGTCAGAGTCAGTCAGTCTCTCTCTCTCTCTCTCTAACACACACATGCTCGGTCTCCTCCTTCTTTCTCCATTTCCCCAGCTGAGCCACAGAAATAAGCTGGCCAGGAAAGCCTCGGTTCCTTTAAACTGTCTCCATAACTGCAATTCCAAAGCCAAATCACAGCGCCCAGGAAGCATGGTCCAAGTGAAGACCTACAAGTGGTCACCCAGAGGCGGAGGAGCAGGTATGAGCTCCTTAGAGCTGCTGTAACAGATCATCGCAAACCCTAAACACAGTCTTCTCATAGTTCTGGAAACGAGCCAGGAATCAGCTTCTGCTGGCTGACATAAATGTGTGGACCGGCTGCGCTCGCTCATGCTCTCTCCTCTCCTTCTCTCTCTCTGGAAACTCTGACAGAAGAATCCATTTCCGTGCCCCTTTTGGGGGGAGGGGGTCCCTGGGGGTTGAACTCAGAGGTACTCTACATTCAGGCTCCAGCCCCAGCCCTTTGCATTTTTTTCTTATTTTGCAGTGGGATCTTGCTAAGTTTCTCATTCAGCTTCTGGAGTGACCTGCATTTCTTGGCTCAACGGCCTCCCTCCGCGTTCAGGGCACGTCACTTCGGTCCCTGTGCCTCCCTCTTCTAGGGACACTCGTGTGGCATGCAGGCCCACCTGGGTTTCCCAGGGTTACCTCCTCTTCTCAAGCTCTTCAACTTAATCGCAACTGCAAAAAGTCTTTTTTGCCATATAAGGTAACATTCAGGTCCAGGAATGGGGATGCTGACGCTTTGGGGGCCGCTACTCAGCCCACTGCCAGCCCCGTGTGTGCAGACGCTCCCCCTCGCTCCTCCACCAACGCTAGGTGATGAGCAGGAGCCCTGAGCAGCGGGCGCGACACGGGGGAAGATGTCTCTAAACAGTGACCCAGAGAAGCCCCAGACACCTCACGCCTGTCTTGTCGCAGACGCCTTTTCTCTCGCACTGGGCTTGTGAGCCACCTGTACTGTATTCAGCAGGTGCATAATACTGCATCGCTCCCGGCACTTGGGTGCAACACCTGTCGCACTGAGAGCTGTCACCCACCTGTTACAAAGAAGCTCAATTTACCGACCCAAGTTGGATCTCAGAGCCACAAAGGTTCACGTGTGTCAAGGGTCCACCATCGGCACAGTCTGTGAGGGTCTGTTACTGCGTCCCCACCTCAGCAAGGAGAAGGAGCAGGGCTTTGTTAGAACTCACCAAACCTCTTGTAACCGAAGGACTGCACCTCCTCCTCCTCTGCGAAGTCGTCTGCAGGAGAAGAGACACAGTGTTACTGGACGCGCAGGCGGATGCAGACCAGCTCCACCCGTCCTGTGGCTGTCCTTCTGTACCCGGATCACCCAGGATTTCGGAAAAAGACCCCTGAGGACCTTGAACTTGCTCCCCCCGCTGCAGGGAAGGCTCTTCCTCTTGGTCTCCGTGGGATGCCTTCTAATAGGATCTCAGTTAAAACGTGCCTCCTTCAAGAGGCCCCTGGACCAGCCCGCCGCTCTCTGTGGCCACTGCATGTCAGTAGTACTCTGATTGCTTCTCATGGGTTTGTGTATATGTTATGTGCGTGTGAGTTCATGATTGTCATCAGGATTCCCACGAGCAGGAACTTTTTCTACCTAGTCACGTAAATAAATCCCCATGGTCTAGAAGGCGGCCTGTCAGGAAGCAAGGGCTTCCTAAGTGTTGCTGAATGAATAATCGACTGTCCAGGGCTACCTTATCTACTGAGTAGGCAGAGAAGTTAAAGTGAGTTAGCTTATCTATGAAAGCGCTCCCTTTCGTGCCGGGACTCACACCAGCTATCGCAGCATCTCAGGAGGCCAGTGTGACTCCCCCAGTGACAACCAAGCCCTTCCCCACCCTCCTTCCGTCGATTTCGGGGACCAACAGATGGTTCCCAGAAAATGCATTTCAACACACAGCCGTGCTGTAGGATTCCCCAAATGCTAGGTCAGCTAAGCTCCTAGCGAAAGGCCTGAAGTTTCCCTCATAATGTGGACTTTTCCTGATAAAGAACTTCTCATTTTACAGTTCTGTGGGTCTGGAAAGGGCAAGCACTGTGCAGACAATTTCTTATGAATTGTGCAATTAAAGAACACTTTTTGGGGCTGGGTATGGTGGCGCACGCTTGTAATCTCAGTACCTGGGAAGCTGAGATCGGAGGATCACAGGTGCTTGGCCAGCCTCAGCTACTTAGTGAGGCACTCGGCAACTTAGTGGGACCCTGTTTCAAAATAAAAAATAGGACTGGGGGTGTAGCTCGGAGGTAGAATGCTCCTGGGTTCCGCTAAAACAAAACAAAACACTTTTTTTGCAGGGGAGGGGGCTACTGAAGGTTGAGCCACACCCTCAGCCCTATTTTATTTTTTATTTTGAAAGAAGGTCTCGCTAAGTTGCTGAGGGGTCTCACTAAGTTACTGAGGCTGGCACTGAATCGGTGGTGCACCTGTCTCAGCCTCCTGAGTACTGGGATTACAGACATGGACCACCACGCCAGCTAAAGAACCCTTGTGATGACAGGTGAGATGTCAAGGCCAGGCCTTTCCAGGGGTCCCTGAGCAAACACAGTGCTCCTCTACTTATGAAGGGGTTATTTCCTGATAAACCCACTATAAGCTTAAAATATCCTCAGTCAAAAATGCATTCGATACACCTAACCTACCCAGCGGCACAGCTTAGCACCACGGAGCACCACAGAGGCCAGGTGATTGCCCCCGTGCTGGCGATACCCAGGAGGTATGCTGCAGATCGCTCACCTGGGAAAAGATCTAAATGTCTCTTTTCGGCATCGTAAAGTTGAAAAACCATCAAGTCCAACAGCTGTAAGTCAGGGACGGCCTGCACTCTCGAGCTGGCCTCTGTTACCGCCCGCACTCAGCTTCCCCGGGGAGCGGCTCTGCTCCGAGGCTTGGCTCAGCCCTGCTGACGGTCGAGGTGCTGGCTGCAGCCTTGCACACAAGCTAAGTCACACTGCCTCTCCCAAGATGTAGCTGGCTTTCAAGAAATCTCATGAAGGGGACACAACGACTCCGTGACAAGTTTTTCAACCCCCAAGTGGGGCATGACCTTGAAATGTATTAGCTGTACCTTGAAATCTGCCAGAGAACTGGAGATGTGTGGTATCTACAACACAAGGGAATAATGGTTTCTTATGGTGTCTACCAAAACACATGGGGGGGGGAGGGAGAGAGGAGGAGAGAGGGGGAGAGAGAGGGAGAGAGGGGGAGAGGGAGAAGGAGAGGGAGAGGGAAAGAGAGAGAGAGAGAAAGCAATTATTCCTAACAGAGAATGGAGAGATGTGATACCTCTGTATTTTGCCATCACCGCCTTCTGCTGAGGACAGGGAAGAGATTTTGTCTGGATCTAGAATACACTAGGCTGTGTATGTTACCTGGGATAGAACCCAGAGCCATTCAGCCTCTGAGCTACACGCCTAGCCCCTTTTATTTTTCATTTTGAAACAGGGTCTCACTAAGTTGCGGAGGGCCTCACTAGTCGAGGCTGGCCACCAACCTGTGATCCTCCTGTCTCAGCCTCCTGAGTACTGGGATTACAAGTGTGCGCCACCACACCCAGCTTTGTTTATTTGTTCACTCAATAAACATAGTTGTTTTTCAGAATCCTCTGGGTACCGACAGATGCTCAAGTCTCTCACATACAATGGTGCAGTATTTGCATTATAACCTACATACACTGTCCTGTATACTGCAAATTGTCTCCAGATTACCTGCAATACCTGATACAGTGTAAATTCTGTGTAAACAGTTACACTATGTTGTTCAGGGAATAATGACAAGAGAGAAAAGTCTGTGCATACAGTACAGACACAATTTCTTTCAAATACTTCAATCCGCAGTCGGTTGAATCCAAGGACGCAAAACATAAGGGTGGGGAAGTCGAGCTGCCGGTGAGGTGAGCGCGCAGCCCAGCCAGGTGGACCAGGTGTGGCTGTGGGGGACGCACCGCCCAGTGTCACCTCCCCTGCCAGCATCACTGCCAGGCTGCCTCTGCAACAAAATCCAGGAGCATGAGCCCTGCACCAAGAAAATCCCCCCTCGAGCCCCACGATGAAAACAAAACAGCAGGCACGTGCTGCACCCCAACGACAAGCAGCTTAAACCTCTCATTAGACTCTCCTGTTCTCTCTTTTAAGCAGGGTACCCATTAGTTTATTTGTTTGTTTGCTTTTCTTTCCCCTCTCTGATCTTTTTCCCATGCAGTATTTAGCCTGCTGGCTCCTTTCTCCTTCCTGAAATTTCCCTGGGAACTTAATTTCTCATATTTTTGTTATTAAAGCAGTTCAATTCTGCCTCTGCTTCTTCCTCCAAATTAGCATGCTCACACCCACGAGGGGCTCAGGAACACAAAGGCCTCACAGGGGACCCACCCGGATTGGGGCCCACGGAAGACCTCCTGCTGCACTTAACTCTCATGCCAAAAGGACCAGCCAGCGGGGGCGTGGTGGCACACGCTAGTCATCCCAGTACTTGGGAGGCTGAGACCAGAGGATCAAAGGTTCAAGGTCAGTCTCAGCAACTTAGTGAGGCCCTCTGTAACTTAGTGAGACCCTGTTTCAAAATGAAAAATAAAAGGGGCTAGGCGTGTAGCTCAGAGGTAGAATGCCCCTGGGTTCAATCCCTAGTACCAAAAGAATAAAGCAGTTTGGTTAAAATACTTCACTGCGTCCAAAGCAGCTGGTGAAGGGCCTGCGCTGAGCACGCCTGCGAGCTACCGGTGTGCAGCCCCGCCACCACCACCCCGGCCCTGCGGCACCAGTGCTACTACGTGCACCCCGGGTCTACTGGCTGGTGCTCCTGGAGTTGCTTCCAGAGAGCGCTGCCTGAGTTACGAAGTATTTGGGATAGACCCTGATGTGGCTGTAACATTCTCCAAGGGTTCTTGCCTTGAGGCTCACGGGATCGATATCAAAATCTCTGGGCTCTGGAATTAAAAGACCTTGAAGACCGGCTCGACCTTGTACTGGTGATGAGTTTGTGTCTCCTATATGACGGAACCAGCAATTCTTCTCTCTCATTTCTGAGAGGAAAAAGTGAACTGATAGGTGGAAGATACGTGACAGGTACTGGCTGTTACCTGTGGTGTCAGGAGGCAAAGCGGCAATATCGGTTTCTATGCTTTCAGGTCCAAATAAATACTCCAGAACTTGAATGTTTGTGCAATACTGGATAGCTTGAGTTTGGGGTTAAGTACTACTTTAATCTTGTGGTTTCAAAAAACACAAAGCTCTTGTCTAAAATGAGTGTCTGGGGGAGGGAACCACAGGAAAGTTTAACAAAAAGTGAGAGCAGGGTGAGTTCAATTTGGGCTTCAGCAAATTGGCACTAAAGGATCCATCTGATATATTTATCTGAATGTGTTTGGGGAGAGAAAAAACTAAAGAATATATATATATATTTGTATATATATATTTTTTGAGAGAGAGAGGAAGGAAGGAAGGAGGGAAGGAAGGAAGGAAGGAACAAACGAACGAACAGGGTCTTACTACATTTCCCCACAAACTCAAGATCTTCCTGTTTCAGCCTCCCAAATATCTGGGATTACGAGCGTGTGCAATGACCAGATAAGAAAGTTTGTTTGTTTGTTTGTTTATGTACTGCAGATTCAACTCCAGGAGCATTCTACATCCAAGCAACACCCCAGCCCTTTTTATTTTGAAACAGGTTTTTGCTAAGTTGTTGAGGGTCTCACTAAGTTACCACATGCTGGCCTCAAACCTCCACTCCTGACTCATCTTCCCAACTGCTGGGATTACAGCCATGCACCACCATGCCTAGTCATACCTTTATTATACTGGTATAACTGTTTTGTTTCAGTGGGTGATGCATGCCTGTAATCCCAGTACTTGGGAGGCTAAGACAGGAGGATCACAGGCTCAAGGACAGCCTCAGCAAGTACTAAAGACTCTCATCAACCTAGCAAGACCCTGTTTCAAAATAAAAACAAATGAGGCTGAGGATGTAGCTTAGAGATAGAATCACACACACACACACACACACACACACACACACACACAAATAATTGTTTTGTTTTATTATTGTTGTTAATCTTTTATTGTGTCTAATTTATAAATTTTATCATAGATATGTATGTATAGGGAAAAACATAGAACATACAGGTTTCAGTACTATGAACAGTTTGGGGGCATCCACCAGGGGTCCTGAAATATAACTCCCACGGATAAGGGGGGAATACCGGATTAGCCCCGGCTTCATAGCTTTACAAATGTAAAACCTTATGTGACTCCCTGCATAACTACCTTCCCCACCAGTGGTATTTCTGGACCATAGTTATTCAGTATTCTGCAAGTGAATGAGCTCAATACAGTGTAATAACACGAGATTCAGGATATCTTTGTAGCAAATTGGAGGAGGAAACAGGGTCTCATTAAATTGGTGTGAGCCTCACTTGAGTTGCTGAGGCTGGCTTTGAACCTGCAATCCTCCTGTTTCAGCCTCCCAAGGACTAGGATTACAAGCCTGGGCCACCACACCCGGCTTTATTTTTTAATTTTAAACAGAGTCTCACAGTCAGGCGTGGTGGCACATGCTTGTAATCCCAGTACTTGGGAAACTGAGACAGGAGGACTGCAGGTTCAAAGCCAGCCTCAGCAACTCAAGTGAGGCTCACACCAATTTAATGAGACCCTGTTTCCAAATAAAAAATAAAATAGGGGTAGCCAGGCATGATGGCACACGCTTGTAATCACAGCATTTGGGAGGCTGAGACTGGAGGATCTCGGTTCGCGGCCAGTTTCAGCTACCTAGTGAGGCCCTCCGCGACCTAGTGAGACCCGGTTTCCAAATAAAGAATAAAAAATAGGGCTGGGGGTGTAGCTTGGAGGTAGAATGCCCCTGAGTTCAGTCCCCAGTACTGCAAAATAAATAAATAAATAAATAAATAAAAAATAGGGGTGAAGGTATAGCTCAGAGGTAGAATGCCTCTAGGTTCAATCCCTAGTACTGCAGAAAATAAAAACAGTGGGCAACTTCTTTGGGGGATAAAAAGAGATAAAGTATGCTGTTCCTTCCTTTATAGTTCAAAACAACTGCCAGGTATTTTGTTCCTTTTCTCATTTTTGTTTTTTGACAATTTAGTTTTCATGCAGAATGTCAAGGATTCAAACTCTTAGGTCAGTTAACACTACCTCACATGATACTGAGTTAGGATCCCAAGCCTGGGAGTATTCTAACTTTCAGCTACACCTTCAGCCGCATTTATTTATTTTATTTTCTTATTTTACTTCATTATTTAATTTTTTGTGGTACTGGGAATTGAACTCAGGGCATTCTGTCTCTGAGCTATACCCCCAGCCCTTTTTATTTTATTATTTGGAAACAGCATCTCGCTAAGTTGCTGAGGCTGGCTTCAAACCAGCCATCCTCCTGTGTCAGCCTCCCAAGTACCAGGATTACAAACGTGTCACCCAGGTACTGGGATTACAAGTGTGCGCCACCACGCCTGGCTTTATTTTTATTTTGAAACAGGGTCTCTCTAGGTTGACGAGAGTCTCATTACTTGCTGAGGCTGTCCTCCAACCTGCAATCCTCCTTTCTCAGCCTCCCAAGTACTGGGATTACAGATGTGCACCACCATGCCCCATCATTTCTGCTCTTTTATCCATAAATTAATAGTGGGTACTAAGTCAGATTTCTCCCAGCAGCTACCAGTCCAGGGACTTAAAGTGGCAAATCTGACATTTGAAAGCTGGACACCTGTGTCCACTGTTGACAGGGGCCCCGGGGAAGGTGCTGCGCTTCACTTTCTTCTCATCCAAGTATGGCAATCGTGTAAGTGAGTCAGGACCAGGGCTCAATCCCTGCCTCCCATTTACAAGGCTCCTGAAAGGCCTCACATGCACGGATGACTTGGCTAAATACATAAGTAAGTAAAGCCATCCACTTCTCTGGCGGCACAAAAATAAGTGGTCTTTGTTTAAAAAAAAAAATTTTTTTTTGATAGATATTTTTGTTTAGAAATCACTTAATGTAGCCAGGCACATGCCTGGGATCCCAGTACTTAGGAGGCTGAGACAGGAGGACCACAGGTTCAAGGCCAGCCTCAACAACTTGGCAAGGTCCTTCAGTAACTTAGCGAGAACCTGTTTCAAAATAAAAATAAAATAGGGCTGGGGTGTAGCTCAGAGGTAGAATGTCTCTGGGTTCAACTTCCAGCACAAAAAAAAAGAAAAGAAAACACTTAATGTTATGTTTAGATTATCTAAACAATTATGTTAAAGCATTATACTAAACTAATTACCAATGATGGAGCCAAGCTGAGTTGAATCGATAAAGGTTGAGGAATGTGATCTCTGCCCTCCACCCCGGAACGTCCCACGTGGCTTCACAGTGGCCTCAATGCACCCTCCGCTTCTCTCTTCAAACATTTTTGTCTTTTTTTCTTTTTCCTTTTTTTTTTTTTTCTATACTGGGGATTGAAACCTGGGGCATTCTACCTCCAAGCTACACCCCCAGCCTTATTGTTTATTCTTTATTTTGAAACAGGGTCTCATAAGTTTTAGAGAGCCTCACTAAGCAGCTGAGGCTGGCCGTGAACCCCGATCCTCCGGTCTCAGCCTCCCAAGTACTGGGATTACGAGCGTGCGCCACCCCGCCTGGCACACTTTTCTTTCTTATATATATACTTTTACTGGTGCATTGCAATGCATGTGATATCTCTCCCTCCACATCCCGCCCGTTCCTGCTTCCTCTCCCATGATGCGTGTTACACACTCACGTGTGAACAGAACCTCACTTGAACTGTTGCCTCCTTCAATCCTTATTTTTCTAAAGATTTTCCATAATGGCATTCACCCTAGTAACATGATCTAAAATGTAAATTATAATTCAAGATAATGAGCCAGGGGAAAGTGTGCTGTCGTCCACAAGTGCCGGCCTCCCCTGGGGCGACCCCACCCTCCAAGGGGGTCAGCATTGCTGAGTCCTATCTCAGGACCTGACTACAAGCTCCTTGAGGACAGAGGCTGCCTTTTGTTCATGTCATTTGATGCTTCCACAGTGCCTTGCATACGAAAAGCACATGCCAAATACTTGTTTAAAGAAACAAAAAGGGGAGGGGAAGGGGGGGTGCAGCTCATGGCAGAGTGCTTGACCACCATGTGCCAGGCCCGGGGTTCCAGCCCCAGCACCACAAAAAAATAGAGGAAAAGTGAGGGCTAGGTAGGTCTTGGTGGCCCAACTGTAAATAATAAGTAGAAATGTGACAGCTTAATGGAAAAAAATCAATGCTATGAATGAAATAGACATGAGATCATATGGTTAAAAAGCTTCTACACACACACATTTACACACACACATATATATATATACATACACACATACACACACACACATCTGTGCTAGCACTTATCTACAGACAAATTAGTTTAATGTTGTGATTCTTTGACATCATATCCTTACTACTAAAACTGGACACTGGATGAGACAGAGTTTTTTGCTGTTGTTGTTTTGTGGTACTGAGGATGGAACTCAGGGGCGTTCTACCTCTGAGCTACATACCCTACCTGATTTTACTTTTTTTTTTTTTTTTTTTTTGATACTGGGGATTGAACCCAGGGGCATTCTACCTCCAAGCTACACCCCTAGCCCTATTTTTTATTTTTTGTTTTGAAACAGGGTCTCACTAAGTTGCAGAGGGCTTCACTAAGTAGCTGAGGCTGGCTGCAAACCTGCAATCCTCCTGTCTCCGCCTCCCAAGTGCTGGGATTACAAGTGTGCACCACCAAACCTGGCTTATTCTTTTTTTCTTTTTTTTTTTTTTTTTTTTTTTTTTTAAACAGTCTCACCAGTGAACTTCACTGAGTTGCTGAGGCTGGCTGAGAAGCTGCAATCCTCCTGTCTCAGACTCCCAAGTACTAGGATTACAAGCGTGCATCACCTCACCCGGCTGAAATGTTTAAAAACACTATGTCATACTTAGCAAGATCCTGTCTCAAAACTTAAAATAAATAGGGCTGGGGGTGTAACTCAGTAGTAGAGCCCCTCTGGGTTCAATTTTCAATAAGATTGTGTGCACACATCTTTTTTTCCAAGCTACTAAGGAAGCTGTGGAGGAGGAGGAGGATCACAACTTTAAGGCCAGCCTGTCTCAAAATAAAATTAAAAATAGAGCGGGGGGTGTAGCTCAGTGGTAGAACTCTTGCCTAGCTTATTAGATGCCCTGGGTTCAAACCTCAGAATCACAACAAACAAAAGACAATTATGTCATCATCAATAGGTACTTAAATAGTGCTTATGAAAAATGAGTCCTCCCATGCAAATTATATATGCACACTCACACATAAACACACATCACACATATGCATATATGTGTAAATACTTACATGCATACATGTATATACAAATTTTCTACCAGTGTTACAAATAAAAATATATATATAGCATTATGACAGTGACAAATTTCTCTGCCTAACACAGCCAAGCATTCTGGGCAGGGCGGCCTGATGGTCCCAGGAGGGAAGGCAGCTGCGGAGGAAGCAAGGCTGCCAGCTCCCCAGAGAGCACAGCTGGCCCCGCCCTGAGGCCAGGAATCACATGTGTGGAATCTGAAAATGAATTTCAAAACTGAACATTTGCCTCTATGGTCTAAACTACACTGCTTGATTAAGTTAACGTGGATGATTCGGAATTGGCGATTAAATTATTGCCCGGAGAGCCAGGCGTGGTAGCGCACACTTGTATTCCCAGTACTTGGGAGGCTGAGACAGGAGGATCACAGGTTCGCAGCCAGCCTCAGTTACTTAGTGAGGCCTTCTGCAACTTTGTGAGACCCTGTTTCCAAATGAAGAATAAAAAATACAGCTGGAGGTGCAACTCGGAGGTAGAATGCCCCTGGATTCAATCCCCAATACCACAATAAATAAATAATTAATTAATTAAAATTAATTGCCGGGAGGAGGCAGCAGGTTATAATAATATAGCGTGACTACATTATAATAACTAAAACATCTTGAGTTCCTATTATATGCTAGACTAAACAACTGATCCACATTAAACTATGTAATCCTTAAAACAGCCCTACCTACCTAGCAGCTAGAGGCCATTATTATCTCTCACTTCACTGAAAAAGAAAGTGAGGCCCCAGGGGTTGGATAACTGTCACCTGGCTCTCCGGGTTCAGGGCCCACATTTCTGCCGCCACACAGAAATGATCAGGTTCAACTCCTGGGCTCACTAGGCATAATTATATTTTATAAGATGATTATATTTAAAGCATATGTTATCTACTTTAAAGTTGGACTGTTGAGCCTTTGAATAGTAAGTTGTTTTATCAACATCCTAGTTTTTTTTTTTTTTTTTTTTAACATTTCTAAGTCATAAGAAAATGACAGGAGCCCAAGGAGGTACAGCTACGTCCACAGAACCAATGACAACTTAGTCTTCATGCAGAATGTCAAGGGCCCGAACATTTAGGCCACTTGAATACTACTTCACATGATACTGAGTTATGATACCAAGCCAGAAAAGTGTCACATTTAGAGTGCAGTGGTGCACACCTCTAATCTCAGTAGTTAGGAGGCTGAGACAGGAGGATCGTAGGTTCAAGACCAGCCTCAGCAACTTAGTGAGACTCTCAGCAACTTAGCCAAACCATCACTACAAGTAAAAAAAATTGTACCGTTACTACAATGACAAACTTCACTGTAAATATGCCCTTGTATTTTTGGTGGGGCTCACTGACAATCACAGGACAGAAGGCCTGTTTCAAAACAAAAAATAAAAAGGGCTGAAAGTGTAGCTCAGAAGTAGAGTGCCTTTGGGTTCAATCCCCAGTAACACACACACACACACACACACACACACACACACACACACACACACCACGCTTGCATACACAAGTATTGAAGCTGGACATGGTGGCACATGCCTGTAATTCCAGTACTTGAGAGGCTGAGATGGAGGATCACAGGTTCAAAACCAGCCTCAGCAATTTAGGAAGACTCTTAGCAACCTAGTGAGACTGTGTTTCAAAACAAAAAATAAAAAGGGCTGGGAGTATAGCTCTGAAGTAGAATGCCTCTGGGTTCAACCCCCAGTACCCCACCAAAAACAAAAGAGAGAGAGAATATATGAATGTGTACTAAGTTGGGCGTGGTGGTGCACACATGTAATCCCAGTACTTGGGAAGCTGAGAATTGAGAATCGCAAGCTGAGGCCAGTGTGAGCAATTCAACCAGACTCTCAGCAACCTACTGAGACTCTGTTTCAAAACAAAAAAATAATAAGATCTAAAGGTATAGCTCAGAGGTAGAATGCCTCTGAGTTTAATCCTCAGCACTCCCCCCCTGCTACCCCCCCCACACACACACAAAGACACACAAAGAGTACTAAGCTGGGCTTGGTGGCACATGCCTGTAATCCCAGTACTCACGAGGCTGACTAGAGAATGAAAAATTTGAAGCGAGCCTCAGTAATTTAGCAAGGCCCTCAGCAACTTTTTGACCCTGTTTTAAAATTTAAAAATAACAAAGGGCAGCCAGGCCTGGTGGCGCACGATTGTAATCCCAGTACTGGGAAGGCTGTGAGATAGGAGGATCACAGGTTTGCAGCCAGCCTCAGCTACTTAGTGAGGTCCTCTGCAACTTAGTGAGACCCTGTTTCAAAATAAGGAATAAAATAGGGCTGGGCGTGTAGCTCTGAGGTACAATGTCCCTAGGTTCAATCCCACAAAAAAGGGGGGGTGCTGGGGGTATTGCTTAGAGGTGAGTTCAATCCCCATTATAAAAAAGGAAGGGAGGGAGGGAGGGAGGGAGGAAGGGAGGAAGGAAGGAAGGAAAAGAAAGCGAGCAGGAGAGAGAGAAAAACAAAAAGGGAGGGGGAAGGAAAAGAACAAAGTACTGATTAAATATTTATGATAAATTCAGGCATTAAGAGAGCTCCTAGAGTCTCCTTGAAATCTTAATTTCAGATCACTAATTTTGCTTACCTTGGCCTTCACTGCTATATAATTAGGAGAGGCCCTCAAGCAACCAGCAGGGCCTTCTCAAGGTAGTATATTGGTTTTGGCTCTTCAAATGACACTCGTTCCAACAGAAATCAAATCCCTGCTTGATTGAAAGTTACTTCCCTCAAGCTTTGAGTGGTGGGTGTGGTTGGAAATTATGTTGTCAACAGTAAAGGATGAACTACTTTCAGCCACCTGGTGGCACAGGCTTGTAATCCCAGTACTTGGGAGGCTGAGACAGGAGGATCACAGGTTCACCATCAGCTTCAGCTACGTAGTGAAGCCCTCTGCAACTCAGTGAGACCCTGTTTCAAAATATAGAATAAAAAATAAAGCTGGAGGTATAGCTCAGAGGCAGAATGCCCCTGGGGTTCAATCCCCAGTACTGCCCAAAAAAGAGTGAACTACTTTCTATGAAGACTGTTTATACTTCCCTGTCCCTTGTTTTAAAAAAATCTGTCCAACCTGGCTGGCATGGTGGCACACACTTGTAATCCCAGTACTTGGGAGGCTGAGACAGGAGGATTACAGGTTTGTAGCCAGCCTCAGCTACTTAGTGAGGCCCTCTGCAACTTAGTGAGACCCTGTTTCAAAATAAAGAATTAAAAAATAGGGCTGGGGGTGTAGCTCGGAGGTAGAATGCCCCTGGGTTCAATCCCCAGTACCGCAAAATAAATAAATAATAAAATAAAAAAATCTGTCCATGAAAAAGGTACCTGTAGTTGGGCATGTTGGTGCATACCCGTGATCCCAGCTGCCCCAAGAGCTAGAGGTAGAAGGATCACAACTTTGAGACCAGCCTGGGCAACTTAGCAAGCCCGTCTCAGAATGAAAAAATTAAAAAGGTCAGGGCTGTAGTTTTTTTGTTTTGTTTTGTTTTTTTGTGGTGGTACTGGGGATGGAACTCAGAGGCATTCTACCGCCGAGCTACACCCCCAGCCCTATTTTTTTACTCTTTATTTTGAAACCAGGTCTCACTCATTTGCGGAGTGCCTCACTAGGTAGCTGAGGCTGGCCGCGAACCCGGATCCTCCGGTCTCAGCCTCCCAAATGCTGGGATTACAAGCGTGCGCCACCACGCCCGGCTGGGGCTGTAGTTTAGTAGGAGAGTGTAGTAGGAATTAAACCCAGGAACACTCTCCTGGGTTTAATTCCCAGTACCACAAAGAAAAGAAAAAAAAAGACAGATGAGGAGGAGAAAATGACACTTGTGACAATATTCCTTTGGCTTGAGATTTAACATGTGCCTCTGGAATCAGCCTGAGTTTGCCCAGCTGGGCACCTTTGGAGAAGAGACACAACCTCTGTGAGCCCAAGTTTTCCTATCTGCAAAATCAAGGAAATAATGACTCGCATGCAGGGTGCTTAATAGATATTAGATGTTATTAAAGGGGAAAATGAATAAACGGCAATATTAAATGGCCCCGCAGAAATACCCAAGAAACTGTATGTGAGCGCTGATCACGGCACAGCAGCCTCATCACCTCATCCGGTCATCCATCTGCCTCACGGCCATGGTCAAGTCTCTGGGCCTTCTGAGGACAAAGGGCGCCAGCAGGAAGGCTGAGCTCTGCCACCACTTGGCCCCTTCTCCTGGGCCCCTCCCCCTCCCCACCCAAAGCCATGGCCAGACTTGCCTCCTGAGAGATCACCACATGCCCAGCGTACCCCATATGCTTTTTTTTTTTTTTTTTTTTTTTTTTTT
>PVLC010013810.1:0-40673 GCA_004027655.1 Graphiurus murinus
TTTTTTTTTTTTTTTTTTTGTGGAACTGGGGATTGAACTCAGGGGCATTCTACCTTCGAGCTATACCCCCAGCCCTATTTTTTATTCCTTATTTTGAAACCGAGTCTCACTAAGTTGCGGAGTGCCTCACTAGGTAGCTGAGGCTGACCGCGAACCCGGATCCTCCGGTCTCAGCCTCCCGAATGCTGGGATTACAAGCATGCGCCACCACGCCCGGCTCCCATTTAATTTTTTTAAAATTTATTTTTATTTTATTTATTTATTTGTTTGTTTATTTTTTGCGGTACTGGATATGAACCCAGGGGCACTCTACCTCCGAGCTACACCCCCAGTCCTATTTTTTACTAGCAGGTTCCCTCCCTATAGGAAATGCAAACAGAAAATTCCCTAAACTTAACATACAGAGATACTCAAGTTAGACTTTTTTTTCAATACTGGGGGATTTGAACCCAGGGGCATTCTCCCTCTGAGCTACACCCTCAGCCTCATTTTTTATTTTTTATTTTGAAACAGGGTCTCACTAAGTTGCAGAGAGCCTCACTAAGTAGCTTAGCTGAGGCTGGCCACAAACCCGATCCTCCTGTCTCAGCCTCCCCCAAGTACTAGGATGACAAGTGTGCGCCACCACGCCTGGCTATGTCCTCATTTATTTGTTTGAAGATAATTTTTTGTGTGTGTTTTTTTTGGTGGTGGGTGTAATGGGAATTGAACCCAAGAGCATTCTACCTCCAAGCTACACCTCCAGCCCTATTACTCATTCATTCATTCACTTATTTATTATTTATGTGTGGTACTGGAGATTGAACCTAGGGACATTCTAGTTCTGAACTACACCCCCAGCTCAATTTTATTTTATTTTTTTTTATCTTGAAACACGGTTTCACTAAGTTGCTGAGGCTGGCCTCAAACCTGCGATCCTCCTGTCTCAGTCTCCCAAGTACTAGGATTACAGGCCTGTGCCACCTTACCAGTATTGAAGAGCAGTTAAAAAAAAAAAAAAGATTATAGATCAGGATGTGAAGGTAGAGATTACCCAAGGGTGTCAGGGGAATTCAAGTAGGGGGAAAAGAGGGAAAACAGTCTCAATTTTCAGAAAGAAAAGAAAAAGAAGCTGGGCGTGGTGGCGCACGCTTGTAATCCCAGCATTCAGGAGGCTGAGACCAGAGGATCCGGGTTCAAGGCCAGCCTCAGCTACCTAGTGAGGCCCTCCGCAACTTAGTGAGACTCAGTTTCAAAATAAAGAATAAAAAATAGGACTGGGGGTGTAGCTCGGAGGTAGACTGCCCCTGGGTTCAATCCCCAGTACCGCAAAAATAAATAAATAAAAATAAAAAAAAAAAAGGGCTAATGGTGTAGCTCAGAGATAGAAAGCCCCTGTGTTCAATCCCTAGTAACATTAAAATAAATAAATTAATTAATTAAATAAAAATGGGCAAAGGACACAGATAGACCTCTCCAAAGAAGCAGCCACACGGGTGACCAAGGAGCACACGGAAAGACGCTCAAGCTTTAGTTGTCAGGGAAATGCAGATGGAAACCACAGCGATGTGTCATTTCACACCCACTAAGATGACGGTGACAACAACAATAATCTTTCTTTTTTTTGGTGGTGGTACCAGGGATTGAACCCAGGGGCACTCTACCTCTGAGCTACACCCCCAGCCCTTTCTTTCCTTATTATTATTATTATTATTATTTTTTTTTTTTTTTTTAATTTTGAAGCAGGGTTGTGGTAAGTTGCTGAGGGTCTCACTAAGTTCCTGAGGCTGGCCTCAAACCTGAGACGCCACTGTCTCAGCCTCCCACATACTGGGATTACAGGTATGTGGCACCATGCCTGATGCCCAGCTCTTTTTTTTTTTTTTTAATTTAGATACAGGGTCTCACTAAGTTGCCCAGGCTGGCCTGGAACGTGTGATCTTCCTGCCTCAGCCTTTTGAGTGGCTGGGTTTATAAGTGTGCACCACCATGCTTGATTTCAGTCAATTTTTTTTTTTTTTTAATAAGCAGACAGAGGGGAGCCAGGCGTGGTGGCACATGCTTGTAATCCCAGTACTTGGGAGGCTGAGATAGGAGAATCATCAGTTTGCAGCCAGCCTCAGCTACTTAGTGAGGCCCTCTGCAACTTAGTGAGATCCTGTTACAAAATAAAAAATAAAAAAGGGCTGGGGTATAGCTTGGCGGTAGAATGCCCCCGGCTCAATCCCCAAGTACCACAAAAAAGAAAAAGAAAATCAAAGTCTAATTTGAAGCCGGGCGTGGTGGCGCACGCTTATCATCCAGTACTTAGGAGACTGAGACAGGAGGATCCAGGTTCATGAGCCAGCCTCAGCTCCTTAGTGAGGGCCTCTGCAACTTAGTGAGACCCTGTTTCAAAATTTAAAAATAAAATAGGGCTGAGGGTGTAGCTTGGAGGTCGAATGCCCCTGGGTTCAATCCCCAGTACTGCAAAAAAACCAAAAAAGTCTGACTTGAGTGTCTCTGGATGTTTAGGGTGTTTTCCGTTAGCGTTTCCTATGGGAAGATAGCCCTGTAGTACTAACGCCCCTGGACATTAGGGTGCCGTTCCTTGGGGACTTGACTCAGGAGATCTGCTCGGCCTCTGAGAGTCTGGGGCAGAGGCTGGGGATGGTCCTGCTTCCCTGGGGCCGGCCCAGGCTTCTTGGGGAGCAGGGCTATGCTGAGGCGGGGTGGCCCAGGCCTGCTCCGGTGAGTCAGCCTCTCGCTGGGGCGGGCGGCTGGCCTGGAGCTGCTTTTCCTTCTCGGCCTGGTCCTGGGTCCAGCCTCGAGGCCTCTGCTGTTCCCATTGGGACTCTGATGCCAACTAGGGGTTCCTGGCAAGATGGGGTCGGGTTGAACTGCTTCAGGTCAGCCAGATGGGTCCCTCAAAGTGTCCACCTGGTGCCTCTCTCTCACCACGTCCATATACGGGAAAGAAAGGGCCACGAAGGGGTGTGTGTGTGTGTGTGTGTGTGTGTGTGTGTGTGTGTGTGTGTGTGGCGCTGGTGACTGAACCCAGGGGCGTTCTACCTCCCAGCTACACCCCCAACCCTGTTTTATTTCTTATTTGGAAAGAGGGTCTCACTAGGTTGATGAGTCTCACTACTTGCTGAGGCTGGCCTCGAACCTGCGATCCTCCTCTCTCAGCCTCCCAAGTACTGGGATTGCTAAGGCTGTCCTCGAACCCGTGAGCCTCCTATCTCAGCCTCCTAAGCACTGGGATTACAAGCGTGCACCACCAAGCCTGGCTCACATAGACTTTTATTGGTGCATTATAGTCTCACGTCACAATGTGAAGCATATTGGTAGTGACATACGTGCACACAGCACTTGGTGGCTTTTCCCCGCCTCCCTCCCCCTCCCCCTTTCCCACACAGGGTACTGAGACTGACATCAGTAATTTCTTTTTTTTTTTTTTGCGGTACTGGGGATTAAACTCAGGGGCATTCTACCTCTGAGCTATACCCCCAGCCCTATTTTTTATTCTTTATTTTGAAACCGAGTCTCACTAAGTTGCGGAGTGCCTCAGTAGGTAGCTGAGGCTGGCCTCAAACCCGGATCCTCCGGTCTCAGCCTCCCGAATGCTGGGATTACAAGCGTGCGCCACCATGCCCGGCTCTGACATCAGTAATCTCATGTGTGTGCGTAACGCCATGGTGGTAATTCCTTCAGTGATCCTCCCTCTCCCCTAGACCTCCTCCCTGGCTCCACTGAGATTTCTCCTCCATTATCCGGAGTCCCTCTTATACCCGGATTACTCCCGAGCTCCCGCATACGAGAGAAAGCATACCCCTTCCTCATCTGCGACTGGCTAATCTCACTTAGCAGAATGTTCTCCAGGTCCTTCCATTTTCCTGCAAAGGACATCATTTTGTTCTTGCCGAGTACAATTCTAACGCGTGCATATCCTGCAGTTTTTTAAATTTTTTAAATTTTTTTGTAGTACTGGGGATTGAACTCAGGGGCATTCTACCTCCGAGCTACACTCTCAGCCCTAGTTTTTTATTCTTTATTTTGAAACAGGGTCTCACTAAGTTGCGGAGGCCCTCACTAGGTAGCTGAGGCTGGCCTCGAACCCGGATCCTCCAATCTCAGCCTCCCAAGTACTGGGATTACAAGCATGCGCCACCACCTCCGGCTTCCCGCAATTTTGTAATCCATTCATCTGTTGATAAGACTCCTCAGTTGGTTCCATAATTTGGCTATTGTGAATTGTGCAGCTATGAACATGGATAAGCATATATTACGGTAATTTTATTATTTCAGTCCCTTTGGAAAGATACCCAGGAGTGGTATAGCTAGACTATTTTATTTGGAAACAGGGTCTCTTACTGAGAGCCTCGCTAAATTGCTGAGGCTGGCCTCGAACCTGCAATCCTCCTGTCTCAGTCTCCCAGGTACTGAGATGCAGGTGTGTGCCTCCAGGTCCAGCTAAGGTGGGTCTTTATAGCCACATGGCGGGGGTTTCGTCACCTTTCACAGACCAGGCGGGGACAGTGACCCGGGGCTCGGGCACAGTTGACCGGTCACCAATCAGCAGCGCTTCCCTGAAAGGTGATGCGTCCTCCGGCCCCTTGAATTTTAAAGCAAGCACCGTTACCTTCCATGAACCTTGCCGCCCAGCTCTGCGCCAGGGCTCCGGTTTCAAAGCTGTTCACCTTACCGTCCCTTCTGAGGCCCCTCTGGCTTCGCCAGCCTTCCTGAGGCCTTCACCACGCAGCTAGACCAAAATGGCTGGTGACATCCTGGGGTGACAGGGCCTGGGGGAGAGACCATGAAAATCAGTCTCTGGGAGGGAGAGCGAGGGCGGGAACTGGGAATTGAATTCAGGGGCGCTCTACCGCCAAGCTACACCCCCAGCCCTTTTTATTTTCTATTTGGAAACAGGGCCTCGCTAAGTTGCGGAGGCTGTCTTCGAACCTGGGATCCTCCTGTCTCAGCCTCCCCAGGTACTGGAATTACAGGTGTGTGCCATGGCGCCCGGATTTGCAGATTCTTTCCCTGTGCAGGAAACGTTAACCAGCCTGTCTCTGAGGCTTTTTCAAGCTCCTCTTCATCTTTGTGATTCGCAAAGGTTAATCCTCCTAGTAATTGTTCATTCTCCTTGTTTTTTTGGTACTGAGAATTAAATTCAGGGGCATTCTATCTTCAAGCTATACCTCCAGCCCTATTTTATTATTATTATTATTTTTTTTTTTTTTCTTTGCGGTACTGGGGATTGAATCCAAGGGCGTTCTACCTCCGAGCTATACCCCAGTCCTATTTTTTATTCTTTTATTTATTTATTTATTTATTTATTTATTTATTTATTTGCAATACTGGGGATTGAAGTCAGGGGCATTCTATGTTTGAGCTACACCCCCAGCCCTATTTTTTATTCTTTATTTTTTATTTATTTTTTTTTTTTGGCGGTACTGGGGATTGAACTCAGGAGCATTCTACCTCCGAGCTACACCCCCAGCCCTATTTTTTATTCTTTATTTTGAAACAGGGTCTCACTACATTGCGGAGGGCCTCACTAGGAAATTGAGGCTGGCCGAGAACCTGGATCCTCCTGTCTCGGCCTCCCAAATTCTGGGATTACAAGCATGTGCCACCACGTCGGCTTACTTTTTATTTTGAAACAGGGTCTCGCTAGGTTGCTGAGAGTCTCACTACTTGCTGAGGCCGTCCTCCAATCTGTGATCCTCCAGACTCAGCCTCCCAAGTACTGGGATGACAGGCGTGTACTACCACCCCCGGCTGGCCCTGCTATTCTCTTTTTCCCAGATGCTGGGCTCCGGGGCCTTGGTGGGACCCTGAGGAATCAGGCTCCTGTCCTCCTGAAGCTGAAAGGCCAAAGGGACTCAGACACTTACATAATTATCACACAAGGAGATACGAACAACCCACGGTTACGAGAAAGCAGAAAACAGGGGAGCGGACTACAGGGCCAGGTATGGTCCGGGGTGTGGGATCAGGAAAGGAATAAGAACAGTCTGTTACGGGGACAGTTGTCACCCCCCCCCTTCCCGTGATGTTGAAGTCCCCTAACCACTAGTACCTGCAAATGTGACCTAATTTGGTCTTGTACAGAAGTAACCAAGTTAACCGGAGGTCATCCAGGTGAGCCCTAACCCTGACTGGTGTTCTTATAAAAAGGGGAAACTTGGACTGAAACAGAGGGAGGATGTCACGCGCAGACGAAGACAGAAGCCGGGCGTGGTGGCGCACGCCTGGAATCCCAGTACTTGGGAGGCTGAGACAGGAGGATCACAGGTTCGAAGCCAGCTTCAGCTACTTACTGAGGCTCTCTGCAACTTAGTGAGACCCTGTTTCCAAATAAAAAATAAAATTGGTCTGGGAGTGTAGCTTGGAGGTAGAATGCCCAATCAGTCTTCCCCAGGATTTTGCAGCCTGGATTTATGGAAGAAAACCACACCTTAGCGTTTCCTGGGCCTGCAGGAGCCACCGCCACTTGCTTTTGTAGGTGCTGGAGATGGAACCCAGGGGCATTCTACCTCTGAGTTACAGCCCAAGCCCTTTTTATTTATTTTTTTTTATTTTGAAGCAGAGTCTCACTAAGTTGCAGAGGCTGACCTCAAACCTGTGATCCTCCTGTCTCAGCCTCCCAAGCACTGGGATCACAGACTTGCGTCAGCACGCCTGGCTGCCCCCACATTCTTTCCCCCCACATTTCTCTGTTTTGCCGAGGTGAGCTGGAAAGGAGTTTCTGGTCGCCCACCATCATGAGTTTTGACTCACAAGGGTTTATCCTATGAACCACAGCCACAGCTTGCTAGCGAGGTGAAAGAGACCCTGCAGCTGACTGTGGTCTGTGCTGTTGTATCAGGAGTAAAGAAACTGTTTCTGCCTTTTTTTTTGGGGGGGGGAGGGTGCTGGGGTGCAACTCAGGAGCTTTCTACCTCTGAGCTACACCCCCAGCTCTGTTTTATTTATCTGGAAACAGGGTCTTACTAAGTTGCCGAGGGTCTCACCAAGTTCCTGAGACTGGCCTTGAACCTATGATCCTCCCGTTTCAACCTCCCAAGTACTGGAATTACAGGCGTGCGCCCTGGTGCCGGCTCATCCCTGCCCTCTTAGGAGGCTCCCCCTGCCCTCCAAACACCATCAGGCAGGAGTGAACACTCCTAGTGTACACTGTTAGGAAACTGAGGCTCAGCCCGGCTAGGCACCATCTTTTTTTCTGGGGCTGGGACTTAAAGCCAGAGACATTCTACCTCCTAGCTACATGCCCGGCTCTTTTCAATTGCTTATTTTGAAACAGGATTTTTCGGAACTGGGCATGGTGGCACACGCTTGTAATCCCAGCATTTGGGAGGCTGAGACTGGAGGATCCGGGTTTGAGGCCAGCCTCAGCTACCTAGTGAGGCCCTCCGCAACTTAGTGAGACCTTGTTTCAAAATAAAGAATAAAAAAATAGGGCTGGGGGTGTAGCTCGGAGGTAGAATGCCCCTGAGTTCAATCCCCAGTACCACAAAAATAAATAAATAAAAAGAAAAAGAAAGAAACAGGATTTCTCTGAGACTGGCCTCAAACCTGCGATCCTCCTGTCTCAGACTCTCAAGTACTGGGATTACAGGTATATGTTACCAGGCCCAGCTAAGGTGCCATTTGTGTGTGTGTGTGTGTGTGTGTGTGTGTGTGTGTGTGTGTGTGTGTGTTACTGGGGATAGAACCCAGGAGCATTCTACCTCAAAGTTATACCCCCAGCCTTATTTTATTTTTTATTTTTGGAACAAGGTCTCACTAAGTTGCAGAGGATGGCTGTGAACCTGCGATCCTCCTGTTTCAGCCTCCCAAGTACTGGGATGACAGGCATGCACCACCATGCCTGGCTCTAATCATCTTGAAAACTGCCCTTCCCTACCCCCTGTGGTTCCTGGAAGATCAACCTCCTGAGTCGTTTACAAGTGATACCACCTTCCCTTGACATCGACCAAGTTCCTTTCTTTTTAAAAATTTTATTTATTTTTTGGTGGTACTGGAGACATTCTACCTCCAAGCTACATCCCCAGTTCTGTTTTATTTTTATTTTTGAAACAGGGTCACAGTAAGCTGATGAGAGTCTCACTACTTACTGAGGCTGGCCTCCAATCTGTAATCCTCCTGTCTCAGCCTCCCAACTACTGGGATTACAAGTGTGCACCACCGTGCCTGACCAGCGACTGAGTTTCTAAAGCAAAAACTGACACAGACTCATGGCGTCTGTAAGCCCCACCAAGTTGAGACCAGAAGGACCAGAAAGGTAGCCTGTGAGCCAGCCAAGCCCCAGGCCGGGAAGGGATCCAGCCAGGAGGGTGGACCGGCCGTGCGGCATGGCCCAGCGGCTTGGCGGCCTCTTTATCTATGGGCTGCCTCTTCTCAATGGCTAGATTTCACTCGCTATCTGCAGAAAATCTGAAGCGCGCCCGCTTCACCCTGGCGCAGGGACAGGCTGCTTGTTACCTTTGAGGTCAGGCCAACCACAAGCGGAGAACAGGCATGCCCCAGCTCCCGAGGGCTGCTGAAGACCAGGCCGAGAGCGCCCCTGCTCCCCAGGGATCCCGGCTGCCCAAATGCAGGTCCACCTGGGGCGCAGCCTGCCAGCCCAAGGGAGGTTCCATAGGAATTTATTTTTCCATACAGCCTTATCTTTGAGGGCAACAACCCTCTAGGGGTCTTGGGAAAAAAAGCAATTTGGGAGGAAAATGGTCTTTAAAAAAATGCACTGAGAGCCGGGCATGGTGGCGCATGCTTGTCATCCCAGTACTTGGGAGGCTGAGACTGGAGGATCCGGGTTTGCGGCCAGCCTCAGCTGCTTAGGGAGGCCCTCTGCAACTTAATGAGACCCTGTTTCAAAATAAAGAATAAAAAGTAGGGCTGCGGGTGGAGCTCAGAGGTAGAATACCCCTGGGTTCCATCCCCAGTACCGCAAGAAATAAATAAATAAATAATAAAGGAGAAAGAAAGAAAATAAATAAATAAATAGAGGGAAAGAAACCAGGCGTGGTGGCGCACGCTTGTAATCCCAGTACTTGGGAGGCTGAGACCGGAGGATCCGGGTTCGCGCCCAGCCTCAGCTACTTAGTGAGGCCCTCCGCAACTTAGTGAGACTCGGTTTCAAAATAAAGAATAAAAGGCACTCCAGGCTGGGTGGTGCTGCACACCTGTCATCCCAGCAATTTGGGAGGTTGAAGCAGGAGGATTGCAAGTTTGATGCCAGCCTGGGAAACTTAGTGAGACCCTGTCTCAAAATAGAATATTAAAAGGGTTGGGGATATAGCTCAGTGGTACAGTGCCCCTGGGTTCAATCCCCAGTACTTAAAAGTAAATAAATAAATAAATAAAAAGCCAGGCGTGGCAGTGCACACCTGTAATCCTAGTAGTATTTGCGAGGCTGAGATACAGGGATCTCAGGTTCGAGGTCAGCCTCGGCAACTTAGTGAGGCCCTCCGCAACTTAATGAGACCCTGTTTCAAAATCAAACAAACAGGCTCGGTATGGTGGTGCACACTTGTAATCCCAATACTTGGGAGGCTGAGACAAGAGGATCGTAGGTTTGTGGCCAGCCTCAGCTACTCAGTGAAATCCTGTTTCAAAACAACGAATAAAAAATAGGGCTGGGCGTGTAGCTCAGAGGTAGAATACCCCTGGGTTCAATCCCCAGTACTGCCAAAAAAAAAAAAAAAAATCCCAGTACTTGGGAGCTTGGGAGGCTGAGACTGGAGGATCTGCGTTTGTGGCCAGCCTCAGCTACTTAGTGAGGCTCTTCATAACTTAGTGAGACCCTGTTTCAAAATAAAGAATAAAAATAGGACTGGGGATGTAACTCGGAGGTAGAATGTCCCTGGGTTCAATCCCCAGTACTGCAAAAACAAACAAACAAACAAAAAATAATGTTGGGTAATCCCAGTACTTGGTAGGCTGAGACCAGAGGATCCGGGTTCGCGGCCAGCCTCAGCTACTTAGTGAGTCCCTCCGAAATTTAGTGAGACCCTGTTTCAAAATAAAGAATAAAAAATAGGATTGGAGGTGTAGCTCGGAGGTAGAATGCCCCTGGGTTCAATCCCCAGAACAACAAAAAAACTAATAATAATGGTGGGAGTGGAGCTCAGAGGTAGAATGCCCCTGGGTTCAATCTCCAGTAGCACAAAAAGAAAAGAAAGAGAGAGAAAGAAGGAAGAAAGAAAGGGAGGGAGGAAGGAAAGAAGGAAGAAAAAAAAGAAAGGAAGAGAAAGAAGGGTCTCTAGTTGGGTGCGGTGCTACCCGCCTGTAATTCCAGTCCTTGGGAGGCTGAGACAGGAGGGTCACAGGTTCAAATCCAGCCTCGGCAATTTAGCAAGGCTTTCAGCAACCTCGGGAGATCGTGTTTCCAACTAAGAAATAAAATCAGGCTGGGGGTATAGCTCGGAGGTGGAATGCCTCTGGGTTCACCCTCAGGACCAAAAAGAAAAAAAAAAGAAGAAGAAGAAGAAGAAGGGTCTCTAGGGGAAAAGTCAGTACCTGGATCTTAACGGGCCATGTGACTCGTGGGCCTCAGAGCTGCCGCTCCGGCTCTGCAGAAATTCACTTTCCTCATCCCTAAAATGGAATGGAGGCCCTGGCCCCGCTGGAGGATTTCCAAGAATGCGACGAATTCAGACAAAACCGTGGCCACAGGGACACTTCGAGGTTTATCTCCTAAGCCCGGCATTCTAAGGTGGTAATCTCCAAGCTCTTCATTTCCTGCGGCCTAGTGCCTCCGAAAGGGCCCACAAAGCCACTCACACGGAGGTCTAAATAACTGGTGAGCCGGGCGCGGTGGCAGTACTTGGGAGGCTGAGACAGGAGGATCACAGGTTCGAGGACAGCCTCAGCAAGTAGTGAGATTTGCATCAACCTAGCAAGACCCTGTTTCCAAATAAGAAATAAAATCGGGCTGGGGCTGTAGCTCCAAGGTAGAATGCCTCTGGGTTCAATCCCTAGTACCACCAAAAAATAAACAAACAAACAAATAAATAACTAGATAGATAGTGATACTTCAGACCTTGCCTCTCCAAAACCTAGAGGCTTTCTCAGCAGCACACATCAATGAGGGAAGTTCTGTTTCTAGCCAAATAAAACAATACCAGCTGCTCCTCCCACTCAAAACAATTTAAAAAATACCTTAACTGGGTTTCAGACAAAGTTTAATTTTATGTGTGTGTGTGTGTGTGTGTGTGTGTGTATGGTACTGAGGATGAAACCCTGGGGCCTTCTACCAAGATCTGTTTTATATTTTATAAAATATAAAAATATAAAATGGGGTCTCACCAAGTTGCTGACGCTGGCTTTGAACCTGCGATTCTCCTGTCTCAACCTCCTAAGTACTGGGATTATAAATTTGCACGGTTTATGTGTGCGTTTTGGTACTGGGGATTGAACCCAGGGGCATTGTACTTCCAAGCTACACCTCCAGTCCCTTTTCATTGTTTATTGTGGAACAGGATCTCGCTAGGTTGCTGAGTCTCACTACTTGCCGAGGCTGTCCTTGAACCTGGGATCCTCCTGTCTCAGCCTCCCAAGTACTGGAATGACCATGTCCAACATTACTCTTTTTTTTCTCTGCCGTGTCCCCAGTTCCTGGAGGCGAGTAACGATTTGTGGACTTGGGAATGAATGCTAGGAGGTGCCAGATGTTAATAAGAATGATAGCAAGGGCCATTCTTGGGGGGGGGTCTCTTCGGGGGCCCCAGAAATCACCCAGTGCTAAATGCAGGCCTGAGGCGAGCTCAGAGGAGCCCAGGCATGCGAGGTGAGCCCCTGTGCGTGGTGACAGGCCTGCAGGAGGAAGAGGGACACCATGACTGATAACATCACTGTGAACTCCCCCTCGACACCCCTCCTTCAGGCCCCGGCCTGCTTACTGGAAGGCACGGCCCCGTTTTCTACATCCAGAGTGCGGAGAACTGTTGTCACGGGCTGGAGGCCGCCCCCCGCGATAAGTCATGCCTCTTTGGGGTGCTGGTGGGGGAGGGGCAACTGCAGGCATTACTACAGAGGCCAAAGGTCATACACATTCATTTGTGGGGCTGTGGGGCCTTTTTTTTTTTTTTTTTTTTGGTGCTGGGGATTGAGCCCAGAAGCATTCTACCTCCAAGCTACACCTCCAGACAATTTTATTTGTTATTTGGAAACAGGGTCTCCCTAGGTTGCTGAGAGCCTGGCTAAGTTGCTGAGGCTGGCTTTGAACCTGCGATCCTCCCGTCTCAGGCTCCCAAGTACTGGGATTACAAGTGTGTGCCACCACGCCCATTTCCTTTGTGGAGCCTTTGATAGCATCCACGTTGAATTGGTCACACACCGTGCACGGGGACCCAGACAAAGAAGGGACAAAGAAGAAAGACCTCGATATTGGAACAAATAATAAAAGCCAACTTTTTTTCTTCTCTCTTTTCTTTTTTTTTTTTTTTTTTTCAGTACTGGGGATTGAACTCAGGGGTATTCTACCTCCGAGCTACACCCCCAGCCCTATTTTTTATTCTTTATTTTGAAACCGAGTCTCACTAAGTTGCGGAGTGCCTCACTAGGTAGCTGAGGCTGGCCTCGAACCCAGATCCTCCGGTCTCAGCCTCCCGAATGCTGGGATTACAAGCGTGCGCCACTACCCCCGGCTCTCTCTTTTCTTTTTTTGGTACTGGAGATTGAACCCAGGAGCATTCTACCTCCAAACTACCCCCTCAGCTCTATTTTATTTTTATTTGGAAACAGGGTCTCACTAGGTTGATGAGAGTCTCACCACTTGCTGAGGCTGTCCTTGAATCTGTGATCCTCCAGTCTCAGCCTCCCAAGCCCTGGGATTACAGGCGTGTGCCACCACGTCCAGCTCACCTGCCCTTTTTAAACATTTTTTGTTTTCAGACAGGGTCTCACTAGATTGCCCAGGCTGACCTTGAACTCGCCATCCTCCTGCCTCAGCCTCCTGAATTGCTGAGATTACAGGTGTGCACCACTGCACTTGGCTACAAAAAACTATGTCTCAACTATCTGACTAAAGGACGGACAGACGGAAGGAAGGAAGGAAGGAAAGGTAAATTTCTCTCCTGCCTGGGGCCTTTGCTCTGGCTGTAGCCTCCTTTCCAGACTCCTTCATACCATCTCTAAACGGCCTTCCCAGAGCCAGCGTGGTGGTGCACATCTGTAATCCCAGTACTTGGGAGGCTGAGAAAGGAGGGTCACAGGTTCAAGACCAGCCTTGGAATTTAGAGAGACCCTATTTCAAAATAAAAATAAAATAGGGCGGGGGTATAGTTCAAAGGTAGGAAGGCCCTGGGTTTAATCCCCAGTACCAAAAAAAAGCCTTCCCTGCATTCCTTTCCAGAACACACCACACTCCTTGCCCCCACCCGCCCAGCTCGCTTCCACCAGCTCCAATCGACTTTTTTTTTTTTTTTTTTTTTGTGGTACTGGGGATTGAACTCAGGGGCATTCTACCTCCGAGCTATACCCCCAGCCCTATTTTTTTATTCTTTATTTTGAAACAGGGTCTCACTAAGTTGCGGAGTGCCTCACTAGGTAGCTGAGGCTGGCCGCGAACCCGGATCCTCCGGTCTCAGCCTCCCCAATGCTGGGATTACAAGCGTGAGCCACCACATCTGGCTCTAGAAGCCATGTTTTTTAAAATTTCTTTATTTTGGTAACCAGGCCATTCTCCCTCTGAGCTACAGCCCCAGTCTTTCTAAGTTTATTTTATTTATTATTTGTTTACTAATTTTGTATTTTAATTGGTACTGAGGATTGAACCTAGGGGCATTTTACCTCTGAGCTATACCCACAGCCCTATTTTATTTTAATTAATTTTATTTAATTAATTAATTTTATTTTAATTAATTAATTTTTGTGGTACTGAGGATGAAACCCAGGGGTCTTCTACCTCTGGGCTATACCCACAGATCTTTTTTATTTTTTATTTGAGAACAGGGTCTAACTAAGTTGCTGAGGCTGGCCCTGAACCTGCAATCCTCCTGTCTCAGCCTCCCAGTCCTGGGATTATAGGCAGGTAATTAAATTTTTTTTTAATTTTTAAATTTTTTTATTTTCTTGAATGCTGAGACAGGAGGACCACAGGTTCTCAGCCAGCCTCAGCTACTTAGTGAGGCCCTCTGCAACTTGGTGAGACTCTGTTTCAGAATAAAATAGGGCTGGGTGTGTAGCTCAAAGGTAGAATGCCCCTGGGTTCAATCCCCAGTACCACACACACACACACAAAAATATATATATATATTTTGAAACAGGGTCTTCCTAAGTTACTGTACACTGACCTCAAACCTGGGATCCTCCTGCCTCTGCCTCCCAAGTACTGAGATTACAAGCATATGTATGCCACTGCACCTGGCTGGATGTCAGCTTTTGTGTCTTTAGTACAGAGATGGGCACACAATAAGCCCTTGATGCATTAGTAGCTTTGTTCTTGTCCTCCTTCAGTAACTAATAATCTCATTTTTGCAGGTGGGGAAACTGAGGTTCAAAGAGCATACATCAGCCAGGTGTTGTGGCACATGCCTGTAATCCCAGTATTTGGGAGGCTGAGACAGGAGGATCGCAGATTTGAGGCCAGCCTCAGCAACTTAGCAGGACACTCAGCAACTTAGTGAAACCCTGTTTCAAAATTAAAAAATAAAAAGGGCTGAGGGGTATTGATCAGAGGTAGAAAAGCCCTGGGTTCAATCCCCAGTACCAAATGTAAATAAATAAATAAGTAGCCGGGCGTGGTGGCACACGCTTGTAATCCCAGCATTGGGAGACTAAGACTGGAGGATCCAGGTTCGCGGCCAGCCTCAGCTACCTAGTGAGGCACTCCGCAACTTAGTGAGACCTGGTTTCAAAATAAAGAATAAAAAATAGGGCTGGGGGTATAGCTCGGAAGTAAAATGCCCCTGAGTTCAATCCCCAGTACTGCAAAAATAAATAAATAAATAAATAAATAAGTTTCCCAATGGCATACAGTCATTCACCTATCCACTAATTCAGCCAATGTTGGTTCTACTTGGGAGTCTGAGGGAAGAGGATCCCAAGGTGGAGGCTAGCCTCGTCAACTTAGCAAGACCCTGTCTCAAAATTTAAAAAATGAGCCGGACGTGGTGGCACATGCCTGTAATTCCAGTACTTGGGAGGCTGAGACAGGAGGATGGCTGCGTCAGCAACCTAGTGAGACCCTGTTTCAAAATAAAGACTAAAAAATAGGGCTGGGGGTATAGCTCGGAGGTAGAACGCCCCTGAGTTCAACCCCCAGTACTGCAAAAAATAAAAATAAAAATAAATAAAATAAATTAAGAAAAAGGACTGGAGATGTAGCTCAGAGGTAGAGTGCTTGCCTTGTATGTGTGAGGTCCTGGAATTGATCCCCAGTATTAGAAAACAACAGCAAGCAAGCCGGGCGTGGTGGCGCACTCTTGTAATCCCAGCATTTGGGAGGCTGAGACCGGAGGATCTGGGTTTGCGGCCAGCCTCAGCTACTTAGTGAGGCCCTCCGCAACTTAGTGAGACTCGGTTTCAAAATAGAGGTAGAATGCCCCTCCTGGGTTCAATCCCCAGTACCACAAAAGAAAAAAAAAAGTGGCTTGTAGAAATGCGTCATTAATGGCGAGGATTCCCTAGATTACTACCATTGCGGGCTGGGGTCCCTGCACCCCTCTCTCCTGAGATGTACCGCAGCTCCTGGAGGGAGGCGGGGAGGCGGCCCTGGGGCAGGGCCTCTGGTGGCAGTGGCTTCCCCGCCCTTCCCCACCAGTACCCAGAATAAACCCCACACCCGCAGCCTCCAGAGCGGCTTCCTGCCCGTGGTGGTCGCCGCTGCTCGGGCCCTCGGGGATTTTCCAGCTCGGGGCAGTGCTGGTGCGACTCAGGGGATGTCACACTGAGGAGTTGCGATGTCGCCCCAGAAGCAGGAAAACCCCGGGGCAGGCGCTGACAGAGAGCAGGAGTGCGGCCGCGCAGGGCCTGGGCGGAGGCCTGGCAGGGAACCAGGCGCCCCTCCTCTCCTCCTCCTCTTTTTCTTCTCTCTCTTCTTGCTCCTCTCCTTTTCTCTCCCTCCCTCCCTCCTCTCTTTCCTGTCTCTCTCCTCTCCTCTTCTTTTTTTCTCTCTTCTTCCTCTATCTCTCCTCTTCTTCCTCTATCTCTCCTCTTCTTCCTCTCTTTTTCTCTCCATCTCTCTCCTCTCCTTCCTCCCTCCCTCTCTCCTCTCCTTCTTCCTGTCTCTCTTCATCTCTCTCTCTCCTCTTCCTCCCTCTCTCCATCTTTCTCCTCTCCTTCTTCTTCTTCTTCTTCTTCTTCTTCTTCCTCCTCCTCCTCCTCCTCCTCCTCTTCTTTTCTCTCTCACTCGCTCTCTCTCTCTCAACATCCCAGCTAAGCATCTCAAAAGAGGCAAGATACATTTGTGGCCAGCCTCAGCTACTTATCGAGGTTCTCTGAAACTTAGTGAGACCCTGTTTCAAAATAAGGAATAAAAAATAGGACTGGGGGCCTAGGTCGGAGGTAGAATGCCCCTGGGTTCAATATCCAGTACTGAAAAAAAAAAAAAGGCAAGATACAGCCCAGCGTGGTGGTGCACACTTGTAGTCCTCGTACTTGGGAGGCTGAGCCCGGAGGAGTGCAGAATCAAAACAGCCTTAGTAGTTTGGAAAGGCTGTCAGCAACTTTGTGAGACCCTGTTTCTAAATACACAATAAAACAGGGCTGGGGGTGTAGCTCAGAGATAGAATGCCCCTGGGTTCCATCCCCAACACCACACACACAACACACATGAAAAAAAAGAAAAGAAAAAGGAAAGAAAGTAAGCTACAAACCAGGCATGGTGGAGCACACCTGTAATCCCAGTTCTTGGGAGGCTGAGACAGGAGGCTCACCGGTTAGAAGCCAGCCTCAGCAACTCAAGTGAGATGCTGTATCCAAATAAGAAAGTAACACAGGGCCATGGGTGTAGCTCAGAGGTAGAATGTCCCTGGGTTCAATCTCTCTCTCTCTCTCTCTCTCTCTCTCTCTCTCTCTCTCTCTCTCTCTCTCTGACTCTGACACACACACACACACACACACACACACACACACACACACACGCACACACCCTGCTAAGATGAGGCTAGGCCAAAGGGATTCCAGTTTAGAGACCTGCCCACCCACCCTTGGGGAAGTCTTGTTTCCAGTACTTTCTCTTCCCTTCCCAGGGTCACCAAAGGCTCCCGAGCATGCCTCGTGTCCACCCTGACCCCCGAAGCCCGCCAGCCGATAGCATCGGGGTCAGATAGCATCCCTCGAGAGCCTTCCCACCGGCGCGCCTGGCTCCGGCTCCTGATGGCTATCTGCGTCTCCTGAGCCTGTCGGGGACCTGGCCGATTGCAGTCTTGCTGTGGCTTTCCTTTGCCCTATGACTCACACCAACTTCCAGTCCTTCGAAAGGGCTGGGCTGCCGCATCTGTTCAGCGAGGCCCCGAATGCGCTTTGTAGTTCTGACATGGGGGCTGGCCTGGACCGCACCTCTGGGCCCGACAGATGCACGCCACATCTGCCTATCCAGCCTTGTTTGTTTTTCCATAGTGCTTGAGGACTGAACCCAGGGCTCAGGGGCTACACCCCCAGCCCTATTTTTATTTTTTAATTAATTAATTAATTTATTTTTGCAATGCTGGGGATTGAACTCAGGGGCATTCTACCTTCAAGCTATACCCCCAGCTCTATTTCTTATTCTTTATTTTGAAACATGGTCTCACTAAGTTGCGGAGTGCCTCACTAGGTAGCTGAGGCTGGCCGCGAACCCAGATCCTCCAGTCTCAGCCTCCCAAATGCTGGGATTACAAGCGTGCGCCACCATGCCCAGCTATTTTTTAAATTTTGAAACAGGCTCTCACAAAAAGCCGGGCGTGGTGGCACACACTTGTAATCCTAGTACTTGGGAGGCTGAGACCTGAGGATCGCAGGTTCGAGGTCAGCCTCAGCTACTTAGTGAGGCCCTCCGCAACTTAGTGAGACCCTGTTTCAAAATAATGAATAAAAAATAGGGCTGGGGGTGTAGCTCGGAAGGTAGAATGCTCCTGGGTTCAATCCCCGGTACCGCAAAAAAAAAAAAAAAAAAAAAAAAAAAAGCCAAAGTGCCTAATACATCTAGCAAGAGCGTATTAAGAGGAAATCAGCAGACAGCCCATGCCTGTAATCCAGTACTTGGAAGGTTGAGACAAGAGGATTGCAGGTTCCAGTTCAGCCTCAGCAATGTAGTGAGACCCTCTGCAACCTAGGGAGACCCTGTTTCTAAATAAAAGAGAAAGAACTGGGGGTTCTTTTGTCTTTGGTACTGGGATTGAACTCAGAGGCATTCTACCCCCAGCCCGATTTTATTTCTTGTTCGGAAACAGGGTCTCTGTAGGTTGCTGAGAGCCTCGCTAAGTTGCTGAGGCTGGCTTTGAACCTGAGACACTTGGTGGTCACTGCAAGCCAGAGGTGGGCTTTTCCCAATCGCCGGGGCGTCCTCGGGTGTGGGCAGCCCTGTGCCTTTGCCGGGAACATTCCTCAGAGATTCCCATGGATTCTCTGGATGAGCCAGAGTCACACGTGGTTCCACATTCCGTCACCGCTGGGGAGCCGTGCACGGCCATCTGGGGCCAGACTGTTCCTGGATGAAGAATGACCTCCCCGTGCTGGGAGGGCAGGCCCGGGGCCATAATGAGGGCCTGCTTGAGGCTCGCCTCAAAATGCTTTCAGCTGCGGGGTGGGGATAAGTGTCACCGCCTCTGGCAAGCCTTCCCAAGGCCAGCTCATTTGTCTGGAATTACAGGTGGCGCTCAGATCCCGGGCTTGGATCTGCGGATTCCACGAACCAGAGATCAAAAGTATTTCCTGAGCCGGGCGTGGTGGCGCACACTTGTAATCCCAGCACTTGGGAGGCTGAGACAGAAGGATCGCAGGTTCCCAGCCAGCTTCAGCTAATTAGTGAGACCCTGTTTCAAAATAAAGAAGAAAAAATAGGGCTAGGGGTGTAGCTCAGAGGTAGAATGGCCCTGGGTTCAATCCCCAGCACCACAAAAAAAAAAAAAGAAAAAGAAAAAAGAAAAGAAAAAGAAAGAAAAAAAAGTATTTACTAAAAATGTGTCTCTAGCGGGGTGTGGTGGTGCACGCCAGTAACCTCAGTACTTGGGGGGCTGAGACAGGAGGATCGAAGGTTCAAGACTAGCCTTAGCAACTTAGAGAGACTCTCAGCAAGATGGCAAGACCCTGTTTCAAAACAGACAAAAAAATGCTGGGGTTGTAGCTCAGAAGTAGAATGCCTTTGGGTTCAATTCTCAGAACTACAAAAAAAAAAAAAAAAAGAAAAGAAATGCATCTGTATTGACTTCTCTCTTTTCATTATTCCCTAAACAATATGGTATATAACAACCATTTACATAGCATTTATGTTGTATTAGATATCATAAGTAGCCGGGCATGGTGGCCCACACCAGTAATCCCAGTACTTGGGAGGCTGAGACTGCAGGATCACAGGTTCGAGGACAGCCTCAGCAAGTAGTGAGACTTTCAGCAACCTAGTGAGACTCTGTTTCAAAATAAAAATAAAAATATAGGGTTAGCCAGGTGTGGTGGCGCACGCTTGTAATCCCAGCATTCGGGAGGCTGAGACCAGAGGAACCGGGTTCGAGGCCAGCCTCAGCTACTCAGTGAGGCACTCCGCAACTTAGTGAGACTCGGTTTCAAAATAAAGAATAAAAAATAGGGCTGCGGGTATAGCTCGAAGGTAGAATGCCCCTGAGTTCAATGCCCAGTACCGCAAAAAAAAAAAAAAAAAAAAAAAAAAAAAAAAAAAAAAAAAAAAAATATATATATATATATATATATATATATATATATATATATATATATATATGGCTGATGGTGTAGCTCAGAGGTAGAATGCCTCTGGGTTCAATCCCCAGTACAAAATAATAATAATAATAATAATAATAATAATAATAATAATAATCTACAGTTGTTTTAAAGTATATTGGATGCCAAGCACGGTGCTGCATGCCTGTAATCCCAGGACTTGGGGAGGCTTAGATGGGAGGATCACAGGCTCAAGGCCAGCCTCAGCAATTTAGTGAGTCCCTTTTTATTTTTTATTTTTTATTTTTTTATTTTTTTATTTTTTTGCGGTACTGGGGATTGAACTCAGGGGCATTCTACCTCCGAGCTACACCCCCAGCCCTATTTTTTATTCTTTATTTTTGAAACTGAGTCTCACTAAGATGCGGAGTGCCTCACTAGGTAGCTGAGGCTGGCCGCGAACCCAGATCCTCCGGTCTCAGCCTCCCGAATGCTGGGATTACAAGCGTGCGCCACCACGCCCGGCTAGTGAGTCCCTTTTTTTAAAAAAAAAAAAACCAAACATATATAATATATATTAAAAATTTTAAATTATCATGCCAATATTCTCTGTGGGTTGAACCCAGGGGCATTCTACCTCCGAGCTACACCCCTAGTCCTATTTGATTGTTTTATTATAAAACAAGGTCTCCCTCAGTTGCTAAGGGTCTCTCAAAATTGCCAAGACTGGCCTCCAACCTGCGCTCCTCCTAACTCAGCTTCCCAGATACTGGGATTACAGGCGTGCACCCCCACACCTGGCCAGGGTTGGGTTTTTTTTTTTTTTTTTTTGCGTACTGGGGATTGAACTCAAGGGCATTCACCTCCGAGCTACACCTCCAGCCCTATTTTTTACTCTTTATTTTGAAACAGGGTCTAAGTTGCAGAGGGCCTAAATAGCTGAGGCTGGCTGCGAACCCGGATCCTCCGCTCTCAGCCTCCCAAATGCTGGGATGACAAGCGTGCGCCACCACGCCAGGGTTCTTAATTGAAAAAACAAATTGCATATAATCCACCCATCCAACCTTGGATTAATGCAGTGGCTGTGGAACAGGAGGCCCTCAGATGGGCTTTGAATCTGGCCAAGGGCCCTCGCTGAGCCTCAATATCCTCGGTGTTAAAAGGAGTAAGAGCGGGGATGTGCACCTTACTTGGATGCCAGGGCTGTTGCGCATGCGCACGCTCAGTAAACGCGGGAAACGGTTATTACGGCGGGAACATCCCACCTGGTGTAAGGCCTGCGTGCGTGCTGGTTGGCGCTCTGCAGAGGCGCAGCTGCTTTCCGTAGCATCAGAGCTCAGCTGCGCAGGGAGGGAGGTGGTCCTGCGTGGGAGGGAACACCTCTGCTTGCCCGCGGGGGGTTTGGCATCTTGAACTCCTGACTCACCTTTTTATTTTCTTTTTTAGTACTGGAGATTGAACCCAGGAGCATTCTACCTTTGAGCCACACCCTCAGCCCCTTTTATTCTTTATTTTTTGCGGTACTGGGGATTGAACCCAGGGACATTCGGCCTCCGAGCTACACCCCCAGCCCTAGTTTTTATTCTTTATTTTGAAACAGGGTCTCACTAAATTGCAGAGGGCCTCACTAAGTAGCTGAGGCTGGCCAGGAACCTTCAATCCTCCGGTTTCAGCCTCCCAAGTACTGGGATTACAAGCGTGGGCCACCACACCTGGCTTGATTTTTTTAAAATTTTGAAACGGTCTCACTGAGTTGCTGAGGGGCTCGCTAAGTTCCTGAGGCTGGCCTTGAACCTTCGATCCTCCTGCCTCGGCCTTCCAAGTACTGAGATTGCAGGCGTGCACCACTGTGCCCTGCTTAGGGTCATCTTAAAGTGCTCCCAGCGCTGGGTTCTGCTTGTTTGTTTGTTCTGGCGCTGGGGAAGGGACCCAGCGTCACACACATGCTAAGCTCATGCTCTACTCCTGAACTCCACGCCGAGCCCTAGTGCTGGGTTATTGAGTAATCCCTGTCATTCGATCAGGGTGACTTCTGCCCTTTGCTCCGGAGGGGAGGGAAGGGCTGGAAGAAGGGGCCTAAGCCCCTCCACCTGACAGATGGGTAAACTGAGCCCCCCCCTCCCAGTACTAGGGATTGAATCCAGGAGAATTCTACCTCTGAGCTAAACCCCCAACTCTATTTTATTTTTATTTTGAAACAGGGTCTCTCTAGATGAAAGTCTCACTATTTGCTAAGGGTGCCCTCAAACTTGTGATCTTCCTGTCTCAGCCTCCTAAGTACTGGGATTACAAGTGTCTGCCACCACGCCCGGCCTGCTCCCAGCTTTTATTTATTTTTTCTTTTTTTTTTGTGGTACTGGTGATTGAGCTCAGAGGAACTCAACCTTCGAGCTACACCCTTAGCCCTAGCCTTTTTTTTTTTTTTTTTTTTTTTTCTTTTTGTGGTACTGGGGATTGAATCCAGGGGCATTCTACCTCTGAGCTACATCCCCAGCCCTATTTCATTTTGAAACAGGATCTCTCTAAGTTGCAGAGGGCCTCACTAAGTAACTGAGGCTGGCTGTGAACCCGGATCCTCCTGTCTCAGCCTCCCAAGTACTGGGATTACAAGCGTGTGCCACCACTCCCAGCTATTTTTTTGTTTTTGAAACAGGTTCTCACTAGGTTGCTGAGGCTGGCCTCAAACCTGCGACCCTCTTGTCACAACTTCCAATTACTGGGATTACAGGCATACACCACCACACCCGGCTCTTTTTTTTTCTTTCCTTTTTTTAATGGTGCTAGGGACTGAACTCAGGGGCATTCTACCTCTGAGCTACACCTCCAGCCCTATTTTATTTTTTGTTTTTGAAACAGGACCTGGCTAGATTGCTGAGTCTCACCAGTTTGCTGAGGCTGGCCTTGAACCTGTGATCCTCCTGTATCAGGCTCCCAAGGACTGAGATTACAGGTTTGGGCCAGCACGTCTGTTTGAGGCCCAGCTTTTGAAGCCGCTTGAATCTCTGAGCTGCTAATGGTAGAGATAGGAAGGGACACCAAGTCCCAGCCTCAGTTTCCCCATCTGTAAAAGCCTGAGCACTGGCTGCCATCAGGAGCCGCTGCCTGCGCCCCAGGCAGAAGGGCAACTGCACAGAGAACATGTCAGGCGTGAAGCGGGGCTGCTTCTAAGAATCAGGGATCTGTGTGTCACCTTTTGAAAGCAAACCTTGCAGGGACCCCCAGCCGAGTGACAGGAGGTCACAGCTGAGGTGTCACAGATGCAAACAACTTCCCTCCTGGTTCTTGTTAATGCTGATAAAAGGGTTTCCTTCCGCATTCTCAGGACCAGGTTTTCACCCTGGCTGCGGCTCTGCCACCAATAACACTGTCACTTGTCACTTAACACCACCCCCCCCCCCCCCCCCCCCCCCCCCCCCCCCCCCCCGCCCTCCGCGGCCTGGGCTTGACCTTGCCCCCACCAGTCCCTTCTACAGGATTCAGGGGCCACCGCCTCTCCTCACCTCTCTCCTCAGCTGCTTCCTTCTCTTCTTTCCTGCTCAGTGGGTTTGAATTTCAGTCTCCCAGGCGCAGGAGCAGAGGCTGTCGGGCTCCAGCAAGCCCAGCTTCGCTCCAGGGAGAGGCTGAGACCTGAGGATCCGGGTTCGAGGCCAGCCTCAACTACTTAGTGAGGCACTCCGCAACTTAGTGAGACTCGGTTTCAAAATAAAGAATAAAAAATAGGGCTGGGGGTATAGCTCGGAGGTAGAATGCCCCTGAGTTCAATCCCCAGTACTGAAAAAAAAATTATTTATTTAGAGTGTGTGTGTGTGTGGGGGGGAGGAGTTTTACAGGAGAGTGAACCCAGGGACACTCTACCTCCAAGCTATACCCTCGGCCCTATTTTATTTTTTTATTTTGAAACAGGGTCTCACTAAATTGCAGAGGGCCTCACCAAGTTGCTGAGGCTGGCTGCAAACCTGTGATCCTCCCAGCTCAGCCTCCCAATTTTTTTATTTTGAAGCAGGGTCTCACTAAGGTACTGAGGGTCTTGTTAATTTGCTGAGGCTGACCTTGAACCTGCAATCCTGTCTCAGGCTCCAAATACTGAGGTGACGAGCGTGCGCCACCATGCCCGGCAGTGACAGATCTTGAGGGCCAGGCAGATCCAATCCCACGGGGCTGTCCCCCTTGAGCCGCTGACCCTGAAGTCACCAACTCTGGGCTCCACTAACTGCCGGGATAGACGGGGCTGCCCCTGCCGCGGGGCTGGACCCTGTGGATACCGGCCCTTTAGAAGCAACTGTATTGCCCTCCATGGCTGCGACGTGCTTTCTCCAGATCACACCCAGCAGCTGCCAGGCCTGGGGGGAGAGAGGCCCACCCACGGGTGGCAGGGGCTGGGAGGGCCCTGAGTCACCGCCACGGCTCAGAGCCTTTGTCTGAACACTTCCCCTGGAGCCCGCAGGAACGCCCTTTTGGAAACCAGGGTGCAAGAGAGGGCGAGGCCGGGTCTGGGATTTGAGACTCGGCCTCCACCTCCCCTTCTCCTCCTCGGTCTTCCCTCCCTCCCTCCGTCAGGGTGAACTTACTCAAGCACAGCCACCCAGGAAGCTGCTAAACTTGCATGTCAATTTTTTAAAAAATCAGCCTGAGCCGGGCGTGGTGGCGCACGCTTGTAATCCCAGCATTCGGGAGGCTGAGACCGGAGGATCCGGGTTCGCGGCCAGCCTCAGCTACCTAGTGAGGCACTCCGCAACTTAGTGAGACTCGGTTTCAAAATAAAGAATAAAAACTAGGGCTGGGGGTATAGCTCGGGGGTAGAATGCCCCTGAGTTCAATCCCCAGTACTGCCAAAAAAAACCCAAAAAAATAAAAAAAAATAAAAATAAAAAATCAGCCTGGCGTGGTGGTGCTGGCACTTGGGAGGCTGAGACAGGATTGCAGAGTTGAGGCCAGCCTCTGCAATTTGGAGAGGCCCTCAGCAACGTAGTGAGAACCTGCTGCAAGATGAAAAATAAAGTGGGGTAGGGGGTGTAGCTCAGAGGTGGAACGCCCCTGGGTTCAATCCCCGGTATCCCCCCGCCACACACACACACAATAAATAAATAAATAATAAAAAAAAATCAGCTAGACCTAGCTGGGTGTGATGGCACACGCCTGTAATCTCAGGATTTGGGAGGCTGAGACAGGAGGATTGCAGGTTGGAGGCCAGTCACAGCAATTTAGCGAGACCCTGTTTCTTTTTTTTTTTTTTTTTTTTTTGCGGTACTGGGGATTGAACTCAGGGTCATTCTACCTCCGAGCTATACCCCCAGCCCTATTTTTTATTCTTTATTTTGAAACAGGGTCTCACTAAGTTGCAGAGTGCCTCACTAGGTAGCTGAGGCTGGCAGCAAACCTGGATCTTCTGGTCTCAGCCTCCCAAATGCTGGGATTACAAGTGTGTGCCACCATGCCCGGCTGAGACCCTGTTTCTAAATAAAAAACAAAATAGGGATTGGAGGTGTAGCTAGGAGGTAGAATGCCTGTGGGTTCAACCTCTAGTACAAAAAAAAAAAAAAAGACAAAGCCACCTTTGTCTTTGATTTCAAAACAGTATTCCAAGACTATTTTCCTCTTCAAAAGACATTCATTTCGTGTTCTTTGAACACGTACAGTGGGGGGATTACTTTTGTGAAACAAGTGCTCTTGTAAGCCTTCCCTTGGAAACCAGAAAGATGTGTGTGTGTGCTCTGCTGACCTGTCATATCCCGACCTGCCTCTCTGGTTGCAGGTCAGCCTGCTCAGAGTCAGCAGGACACTGTCCAGGTCCTTGTTCCCAGGGAAGACAGAGCCACAGGCTGGGAGGGTGAACCCAGAGGCTCAGCCAATAGGTCTGGGGCTCACAGCTTGAGACCTTTGTACCTCTGCTTACACAGAAATTCAGAGAAGGCACCCGGCTGGCCTGTCTGGATTTCTGCAAGGAGCTACTGAAGACTTTCCACTACCACAGAAATGTCTAGTCATGGTTGTGTAAGAATGCAGGACAGGAGGCAGGTGTGGTGGTACAAACCTGTGATCCCAGTGATCACAGGTTTGAGGATCGCAGGTTCGAGGACAGCCTCAGCAAGTAGTCAGACTGTCATCAACCTAGCGAGACCCTGTTTCAAAATAAAAAAAGAACAAACAGGGCTGGAGGTGTAGCTCAGAAGTAGAAAGCCTCTGGGTTCAGTCCCCAGTGCCACAAAAACCCTGAAATCCAGATTTTTATGTAAAAACAATCTCTTTTTTCTTTTTCTTTTTCAGAACTGAGAATTAAACCCAGGGCCTACACACATTAGGAGGCAAGTATTCTACCACTGAGCTATACCCCCAGCCCTTTTCATTTTTACATTGAGACAGGGTCTTGCTAAATTGCCCAGGCTGGCCTTGAACTTGTGATCCTCATGCCCCAGCCTCCTGAGTTGCTGGGATTGCAGGTGTGCACCACCACCTAGCTTTTTATTTCTTTCTTTATTTTTATATATTTTTGGCACTGAGGATTGAACCCAGGGCATTTCACCCCTACCATGCCCAGCTCTTTTTTTTTTATTTGGAAACAGGGTCTCACTAAATTGCAGAGGGCCTCACTAAGTTGTGGAGGCTGGCCACGAACCTGTGATCCTCCTGTCTCAGCCTCTCAAGTTCTGGGATTACAAGCGTGCGCTACCACACCCGTCTTCCACCTGGCTTTTCAATTTTTTTTTTTTTAATTGGAGTAGGCCATGCATAATTCTTAGCCTGCAGCTGGGAGAACTTGTATGTACCTAATCAACACTCAGATCAAAATACAAAACATTACCATTATGGTTGAGATCTGATATACCTCCCAAAGGCCAGGTGTTAGTTACCAGCCCAACGTGCTGTAGGAGGCGGGGCCACCTTTAAAGGCGGGGCCTGTGGGAAGGAAGTGAGGCCATTGGAGGATGTCCTCTGGCTTGGCCCCGCCCCTTGCCGCCTCTCCGGGTGCACCGAGGCAAGCAGCTTTTCTGCACCCCAATGCTGTGCGTGGCCATAGACCAAAGCCACGGAGACACCCAGCCGCCACCTGAAACCTCCAAAACCGTGAATGAAAACAAACTTTTCCTCCTTACCTCAGGTATTTTGTTACAGTACAGGAAAGCTCATTGACACAACTGCCGTCCTGTTGGAAGTTTCCCGCGAGCACCTCCCAGAAGAACTTGAAGAGCCTCCGAGGCAACGCCCATGCTAATTTCTGCTCACAGAGATTGGTTTAGAGCATTCTAGAGCTTCATGTGACTGGAATGGAATCGCACAGTACACGGTCTCTGTGCGAGTCCTCATTTATAAGTCTGAGAGTCACCATGTAGTTCTATGTCCTATAGCTTTTTTTTATATTTTCCTTCCCTACCTTCCTCTCTCCCTTCCTTCTTCTCCTTTTCTTTCCTCCTCCTCCTCCTCCTCTTCCTGTTCCTTCCTTCCTTTCTTTTCTTTCTTTCACTGGGGATGGAACCCAGGGGCATACTACCTCTGAGCTACACCCCCAGCCTTTTTTTCCTTTTTTTTTTTTTGCGGTACTGGGGATTGGACTCAGGGGCATTCTACCTCCGAGCTATAACCCCAGCCCTATTTTTTATTCTTTATTTTGAAACAGGGTCTCACTAAGTTGCGGAGTGCCTCACTAGGTAGCTAAGGCTGGCCGCGAACCCGGATCCTCCAGTCTCAGCCTCCCAAATGCTGGGATTACAAGTATGCACCACCACACCCAGCTTGTTTTTTTTATTTTGAAACAGGGTCTTGCTAGGTTGCTGAGCGTCTCACAAATTTGTTGAGGTTGGCCTCAAACCTGTGAACCTCTTATCTCAGCCTTCCAAATACTGAGATTACAACTGTGTGCCTTAATGCCTGGCGCTTGAACCATTTTTTTTGGGGGGGGGTGTTGTGGTATTGGGGCCTGAACCAAGGGGCAGTCTACCTCCGAGCTACACCCCCAGCCCTATTTTTTATTCTTTATTTTGAAACAGGGTCTCACTAAATTGCAGAGGGCCTCACTAAGTAGCTGAGGCTGGCTGCGAACCCGGATCCTCCCGTCTCAGCCTCCCAAATGCTGGGATTACAAGCGTGCACCACCACGCCCGACTTCCTTTTCCTTTTGAGACAGGGTCTTGCTGAGTTGCTGAGGCCAGCCTGCGATCGTCTGGGCTCAGCCTCCTAAGTAGCTGGGTTCCTCCTGGTTTCAAAGTGGACAGCCAGTTACAGCAACTTCCTGATTGGCCTTCCCGAGGTGCAGGTGAAGCACCTGTGGTTTGGACCAGCAGGTGGTCTGTTTCTGACCTCTAGACCAGAGGAAGTGACAAACTTCTGAGGAGCTAGACAAGTAAACAAGCGGTTACCACAGAGGCCGAAAGGGTGGGGACCGCGGCACCCAGGGTGAGTCAGGAGCCAGCGGAGGGGCAGCTGGGGGCGGGGCCTTCTTAGAAGAGGATGTATCTGCCGACTCTTGAGACATTGGCAGGAACAGGTTCTTGAAATAACAATGGCAGGGAACTGTGTGTGTGTGTGTGTGTGTGTGTGTGTGTGTGTGTGTGTGTGTGTGTTACTGAATTATTGAACCCAGGGGCATTCTACCTCCGGGCCATGTCCCCAGTCCTATTTTTAATTTTGAAATAGGGTCTCACTAAGTTACAGAGGGCCTCACTAAGTAGCTGAGGCTGGCCAGGAACCCAGATCCTCCTGTCTCAGCCTCCCAAGTGCTGGGATTACAAGCATGCACCACCACACCCAGCTACCATCAACCCCTTTTATTTTATTTATTAATATTATTTGTGTGTGTGTGTGTGTGTGTGTGTGTGTGTGTGTGTGTGTGTTGTACTGGAAATTGAACCCAGAGGTATTCTACCTATGAACTATATATACTCCCAGCCTGATTTTGTTTCTTATTTAGAAACAGGGTCTCACTAGGTTGCTGAGGGTCTCACAAAATTGCTGAACCTGGATTCATTTGAACCTGCGATCCTCCTGGCTCAGCCTCCCACGTCCTGGGATTACAAGCGCACGCCACCACACCCAGCTCACTGCATTTTGCAGAAGGCCTTCAGGTGGCTGTTTTAGCAGACACCAGCGGCAGGCGGGCCCCGATCTCTCAAGGGGTTGGAGTCTTAGTGGCAAGTAAGGTGATGAACACATCCTGAAGGAATGGAGTGATGTCAGAGTCAGGATTTCTCAACCTTGGCTGGGCGCGGTGGCACACACCTGGAATCCCGGTCCTTGGGAGGCCGAGACGAGAATCGAAGGTTAGAGGCCAGCCTCAGCAACTTAGTGAGACCTTGTTTCAAAATTAAAAAATAGAGCCGGGCGTGGTGGCGCACGCTTGTAATCCCAGCATTCGGAGGGCTGAGACCGGAGGATCCGGGTTCGCGGCCAGCCTCAGCTACTTAGTGAGGCACTCTGCAACTTAGTGAGACTCGGTTTCAAAATAAAGAATAAAAAATAGGGCTGGGGGTGTAGCTCGAAGGTAGAATGCCCCTGAGTTCAATCCCCAGTACTTCAAAAAAAAAAAAAAATTAAAAAATACTAAAAGGGCCAGGGGTATAGCTTGGAGGCAGAATGCCCCCGGGCTCAATCCCCAGCACACACACACACACACACACACACACACACACTAAATAAGTAAATAAAGTAAAATAAATAAAAATATACCAGGCAAGGTGGCCCATGCTTATAATCTCAGAATTTGAGAGGCTGAGGGGGACCAAGGTTCAGGGCCAGCTCAGCAATTTACTGAGGCCATCCGCAACTTTGTGATAACCTGTTTGAAAAAATAAAAAGGGGAGCCGGGCGTGGTGGCGCACGCTTGTAATCCCAGCATTCGGGAGGCTGAGACCGGAGGATCCGGGTTCGAGGCCAGCCTCAGCTACCTAGTGAGGCCCTCTGGAACTTAGTGAGACTCGGTTTCAAAATAAAGAATAAAAAAAAAAAATAGGTCTGGGGGTATAGCTCGGAGGTAGAATGCCGCTGGGTTCAATCCCCAGTACTGCAAAAAAAAATAAAATAAAAAAAAAAAATAAAAAAAATAAAAAGGGCTGGAGGTATAGCTCAGAAGTAAAATACCCCTAGGCTAGGTGTAGTGGCACACACTTGTAATCCCAGAACTTAGGAGGCTAAGACAGGAGAATCGCAGGTTCGAGGCCAGCCTCAGCTACCTAGTGAGGCACTCTGCAACTTAGTGAGACCCTGTTTCAAAATAAGGAATAAAAAATAGGACTGGGGGTATAGCTCAGAAGTAGAATGCCCCTGAGTTAATCCCCAGTACCAAAAAAAAAAAAAAAAAAAAAAAAAAAAAAAAAAAAATGCCCCTATGCCTCTGGGTTTGATCCTCAGTACCAATAAAAAATTAATTAATTAATTAATTAACTAAATTAAAAATAAATAAAGACCAAGGGATGCAGCGTGGAGGAAGAACACTCTTCGGTTCAATCTCCAAAACCACCACCAAAAAATTTTTTTTTCTACTGGGATTACAAGCATGCTCCACCACGCCTGGCAAGAAAAAGAATTTCTGCACCTTGGCACTGCCGACCCACTGGAATGGGTAATTCCTGGTTTCGGGGGGCTGTTCTGTGCCTCGTAAGACATTTAACAGCATCCCTGGTTTTTTCCTCACTGTGTGCCAGTAGCAACCCCAACACCAGTTGTGACAAGCAAAGCAGAAGTGTCTGCAAACCTTGCCAAAAATCCCCTGGAGGCCTGACTCACTCCCTGCCGGCTGAGAACCACGGCTCTAAACCAGAGCCGTTGACTAAAAATACAGAGCAGGCCACATGAATAATTTAAAATGTTCTAGTAGCCACATTAAAAAAGTAAGAGTCAGCCGGGCGTGGTGGCAAACGCTTGTAATCCCAGCATTCGGGAGGCTGAGACCGGAGGATCCAGGTTCGAGGTCAGCCTCAGCTACTTAGTGAGGCACTCCACAACTTAGTGAGACTCGATTTCAAAATAAAAAGAATAAAAAATAGGGCTGGGGGTATAGCTTGGAGGTAGAATGCCCCTGAGTTCAATCCCTGGTACTGCAAAAAAAATATAATAATAATAATAATAATAATAATAATAATAATAATAATAATGTAAGAGCCAGGGGTGGTGGTGCCCATGCCAAGAATCCCAGGACTTGGGAGGCTGAGACTGGAGGACTGCTAGTTTGAGGCTAGCTCAGCAACTTAGCAAGACCCTGTTTCAAAAGTAAAAAAGAAAATGGGGCTGGGGGTGGAGCTCAGAAGTGGAACACCTCTGGGTTCAATCCCTAGAAACACACACACACACACACACACACACACACGAAAAGTAAAAAGGGCCAAGCATGGTGGTCCATGCCTATAATTTAGCTATTTGGGAGGCCACTGAGTTGGAGGATCACAACGTAGTGAGACCCTGTTTCAGAACAAAATGGAAAAGGCTGGGGAAGTGTCAAGTACTTGTCTAGTACATGCAAGAGTCAGGCACCATTAAAAAAATCAGCATCTCGGGTCCTCCCCTTCCCTCGACCTACTGAATCCAAAACTTCTTTCTACAAGTTCTCCAGGAAATTTGGGTGCACCTTAAAGTTGAAGAGGTACCGGTCAGCCAGGCGTGGTGGCGCACGCACGGTGGTGCACGCCTGTAATCCCAGTACTTGGGAGGCTGAAACCGAAGGATCGCAGGTTCAAGGCCAGTCTCAGCAACTTAGCTAGGCCCTGTTTCAAAATAAAAAAAAGAGGGGAGCCGGGCGTGGTGGCGCACGCTTGTAATCCCAGCATTTGGGAGGCTGAGACCAGAGGATCCGGGTTTTCAGCCAGCCTCAGCTACCTAGTGAGGCACTCTGCAACTTAGTGAGACTCGGTTCAATCCCCAGTACCGCAAAAAAAAAGGGGGGGGGGCTTGGGGTGCAGCTCAGAGGTCGAATGCCACTGGGTTCAAGCATCTTGGGGTGATTCAAGTCCCTGAATTAAAATAGTTTAGTAAGTAGACATCACATCTTCCAGTTAAGCAGCACTTTTGAGTTTCAGTTCCTCCATCTGTAAAATGAGGATTATTTATACTCTTCCTCAGGGTTGGGGTGGTACTTAATGAGTACGAATTTGTTACTCTGCTTTTCTCTGGCTCTGATTCCCTTTTTTCTTTCTTTCTGTGTGTGTGTGTGTGTGTGTGTGTGTGTGCGTGCACTTGTGTGATGCTGGGGATTGAACCCGGGGCATTCTGCCTCTGGGCTATGCCCCCAGCCTTATTTTATTTTTTATTTGGAAACAGGTTCTCACTAAGTTGCACAAGGTCTCCCTAAGTAGCTGAGGCTGGCCTTGAACCTGTGATCCTCTGGTCTCAGCCTCCCAGGTACTGGCATGACAGGCGTGCGCCACCACGCCAGGCTTATGATTCTTTGTTGTTGTTGTTTGCGGTACTGGGGATTGAACTCAGGGGCGTTCTACCTCTGAGCTACACCCCCAGCCCTATTTTTTATTCTTTATTTTGAAACCGAGTCTCACTAAGTTGCGGAGGGCCTCACTAGGTAGCTGAGGCTGGCCGTGAACCCGGATCCTCCGGTCTCAGCCTCCCGAATGCTGGGATTACAAGCGTATTAAACAAACCCTTCTCAGAATCTTCCTTTCTCAGTATGTGTGCCCTAGGTTGGGAAGGAGGTAGATAAGAGGCTGGTTTTGCTGCCAGGATTCAGCACGGAAGAACCAGGGCCCTGAACCCTATTGCAGCAGGCCCCTGGTGGGGGACCCGGCAGAGCACCCTGGGGGCTTCGGTGTGGGGGACAGTGTGTGCGCAGTGGTGAGTGGCCAGAACATTCTACAAAATGGTTATTTTGGAGCTAGCGTTTCACTATTTTCTCCTTCCTTTCTTCCTTCTTCCTCCCTCCCTCCCTCTTTTTTTCATCTTTTTTTTTGATATTGGGGACTAGATTCAGGGGTATTCTACTGCCAAGCTACACCCTCAGCCCTATTTTATTTTTATTTTTAACACAAGGCCTCACTTGGTTCATGAGAGTCTCACTATTTGCTGAGGCTGGTCTCCAACTTGCCATCCTCCTGTCTCAGCCTCCCAAGTACTGGGGATTCTAGGCGTGTGCCACCATGCCTGGTTTAGCCATACGTTTACCATTCTCCTTGCCTTCCTCTTTTTTCTCTACCGCCCTTCTCATCTCCTACCCATTTTTCAGAGGAAGCCCAGTTTGATTCAGAGAGCCCTGGGTCAGGGTCCCTTGCCAGTTCGGTGGCTTTGGGTGGGTTACTTATTCTGTTTGGCCGTAAGTTGGTGACTATAATAACTGCCTCGCATCTCAGCGTAGAGGCTTCCCTAGCAGGTGCGAGGCCCTGGGTTCAATCTCCAGTACCATCAAATAAAATAAACATAACCGCGCAGAGCTGCGCGGTCCCAGGGGACGTGGGGACCACATGCGCCACCTCCCAGCACATGCCGAGCGTTCAAAGCGCAGCGGGGACGATCACAGTTGCTCCTGAGTGACTCAAGAGTCCGGCGTGCACACGTCTCACCCCGCCAGACTGAGTCACTAGTTGGTGACAAATCAGGAGAGTGGCCGAGAACCTATAAACCCGCTCTCCCACACAGGGAGGGACGCCTATTGTTTTCGTCTCCCCGGCAACCATTCGCTTATTGCGGGAACACCACCAGGGCTTTTTTTTTCAGCCTGCAATATTTGCATAACACTATCTCCTGGCCCAGGGGGGAATATGTGACTCCAACCAGGTCAGAGCTAATTCTGATTATTTTTGTTGAGAAAGAAGGCTTCTTTCTAAATAGGTGGGGGATGTAAGCCTAGAGCACCTGGGAAAATTCTTGTGGGCTCATGAAGGCAGAGCTGAGATAAAGAAAAAAAAAAATCCCTAATACTATCACGTTATCACCTGGATACAGCTATGCCTGAAGCCATCCACTGGATATTTTTCCCTTTCTAGTGTATTTGAATCCTCACTGACTAATCTAAGGCTTATGTGACACTAAGACCTATATATCTGAAAGCATACCAGATTGATTCAAAGGTATAAAGACTAAAGGAAGAAGAGATAAAACAAATACTTTCCTTTTCTCGTTTTCTTTCATCTTCTGTATTTGAAACAATAGAAGAGTTCTAACAATGGCTGGTTGAGAGAACAATCTCTTGACATGACCATGTATTAATGACCTCGCTACCTGCATAAACCTCAGGCTCTTTCTGTCAATGTAATAGTCATCCACATAAAATCTGTATCAATTCCACCAAAATACACCAAACTCTGATGCCTCTTTGAGAAAACCAGAGTTGGTGAGACATAAAAAGTTTAATTCAGCTAGGCACGGTGGCCCACTCCTATAATCCCAGTATTTGGGAGGCTGAGAGTGAAGGATCGCAGGTTTGAGGCCAGCCTTAGCAATTTAAACAGGCCCTCAGCAACTTCATGAGACCCTGTTTAAAACTTAAAACAAAACAAAACAAAACAAGCAGGGCCTGGTGGTGCAAGCTTGTGATCCCAGTATTTGGGAGACGGAGACAGGAGGATCACAGGTTCAAGATCGGCCTCAGTGACTTAACAAGACCCTGTTTCAAAATTAAAAATTAAAAAGATTGGGCTGAGGATGTAGCTTGGAGGTAGAATGCCCCTGGATTCAATTCTTGATACCACAAATTGAGTAAATAAATAAATACCTAGTTCAATAGAATAGGGCTGAGTGTATAAATCAGAGGTAAAATGCTCCTGGGTTCAACCCCCAGTACAGAAAAAATAAAAAAATAAAAAGTAAATAAATAAATTAATGAAAAAGAAGCTGGGCATGATGCCTATAATCCCAGTTCTTGGGAGGCTGAGACAGGAGGATCACAGGTAGATTCGAGGCTAGCCTCAGCAACTTAGTGAAGCCCTCTGCAACTTAATGAGACCCTGTTTCAAAATAAGAAATTAAAATTGGGCTGGGGGTGTAGTTCAGGGATAGAATGCCCCTGGGTTCAATCCGCAGGGCCACCAAAATAAATAAATTAATTAAAAATAAATAAATAAAATAATAAAAATAAGAAAGAAAGAAAAGCAGCCGGGCGTGGTGTGGCACGCTTGTAATCCCAGTACTTGGGAGGCTGAGACTGGGCGATCCAGGTTCGAGGCCAGCCTTTGCTACTTAGTGAGACCCTGTTTCAAAAAAAAAAAAAAAATAGGACTGGGGGTGCAGCTCAGAGGTAGAATGCCTCTGAGTTCAATCCCCAGTACCACAAATAAATAAATAAAAGCATAAAAGCTTTATATATATATATATATATATATATATATATATATATGTATTTTTTTTTTGTCACCATGCAGGATTGCTCTTGTGGCTAAACTCCTCCAGAGCAATGATCATCCAATAACTATTTACTGTCCCGTCCATGCGCTGGCCTCCTGAGTTGTCTTAGGACACCGGAGATAAGAGCCATTTCGTCATGTCTTAGATGTTTAGCATTCCAATCAAGAGAAAACAGGGCCCGGTTCTTCCTTCCCCAAGATGAATGCCTTCCTTCTCCTCCCTAAAGACCGTGACCTGACAGCCCGTCTCCACCGCAGGCCTGGCTTAGGTTCCAAGAACCCACTTGTCGGGAGGCATTACTGAGTCATGCAGAAGAGTCTCCCACGGAAACTCACGCCAGAGAAGCCGGCTGGTGACCTGGCTGCCCCGAGCCGGGAAGCGGGAGGGCAAGCCGGGCGCTCCTCCATGCCGGCGGTCACCCCGCGGTGACCTCACCTGTCAAATCCCTGACTCACCGCCCCCGTTCTCTCCCTACCAGCCAAAGCTTGCTCATTCGGAATACCTGAGGGGAATACCAGGCTCAGATGTTTAGAGAAAACGCATGCTTGTGAGCTATTTTTAAAGGCATGACATTTTCTTTTCAAGTGGAGGAAGCTCTCCAGGCAAAAATCAAGGACCGGGTCTTGTGTTCAGGGTTCAAGGAATCTCCTTGTACAAGAGAGAGTTGAATTAGAATGGGGATTGAGCTGGGTGCAGCGGTGCATGCCTGCAATCCCAGGTTTGGGAGGCTAAGACAGGAGGATCGCAGGTTTGAGGCCAGCCTCAGCAGTTTAGCGAGGCCCTCAGCAACTTAGCAAGACCCTATTTCCAAATAAAAGAAACAAAATAGGGCTGGGGGTGTAGCTCGGAGGTAGAATGCCCCTGAGTTCAATCCCCAGCACACACACACAGAGAATTGATAACATAGCTTGTCTTTTTTTTTTTTTTCCCCTTTGTGGTAAAATACACACAACACAAAATTTACCTTTAACCATTGTTTAAATGTGCATTGTTAAGTAGCATTAAGTACATTCACAATGTTTATCTGTCAGCATTCTCTGTTCCTAGAGTTTGTTCATCACCATCACAAACAGAAATTCTAGAAACATCAAACAAGGACTTCCGGTTCCCCCTTTCCCCAGCCTCTGGTAACCTTTTACCTCTCTATAAATTTGTCTATTCTAGGCATCTTTTTCTTTCTCTCTCTCTCTCTCTTTTTTTTTTTTTGGTACTAAGGATTGAACCCAGGGGTACTCTACCCCTGAACTCTACCCTCTGCACTTTTAAAATTTTCAATTTTGAAACAGGGTTTCCCTAATTTGCTGAGGCTGGCCTTGAACCTGAGATTCTCCTGTTTCAGCCTCCCAAGTCCTGGGATTGCAAGCGTGTGCCACCACGCCCAACTAAGTCTCAGATTTAATTTCACTTCCTAGCAGGTCTCCCATCCACAGCCTAGTCCCCGTCTCCTTCTCTGTAAAATGTGGTTAATGTCTAACTCTTAAGGTCACAGTGAAACCCGAACAAATTCAGCCTTTCGCAAGTGTCTACATGTTTGCTACTACTGTATTTTTTTTTTGAACTGGGGTTTGAACTCAGGGCCATTCCACTTCCCAACTACACTTCCAGCCCTATTTTATTTTTTTATTTTGAAACAGGGTCTCACTAAGTTGCTGACAGCCTCACTAAGTTTTCCAGGCTGGCTTCCAACCTGTGATTCTCCTGTCTCAGCCTCCCAAGGACTGGGATTCCAGGCCTGCGCCCCCAGGCCCGGCTCTCCCCAGGAAATCTCCAGAATCATGTACCATCTGGAAGGGAGCCCAGGGCACAATGCAGGGCCCTGGGCAGCACCCTGTACAGCCAGTGGTTTCCTGAGTGGGCCGTGCCCCGGGTCACTTCCTGAGAGCGGGTCAGCCTCACCAAGGCTGCCAGGATGCTGTCTCCATGGCAACAGAGTATGCGAACAGGAGATGCAACCAGCGCGCGCGGTGTCATCCTGCGCCACCAAAACCCCCCGCCCCCGCGCAGCCGGCTGGGCCCCAGGAAGTGGAATTCTTCTGGGAAAGCGGCTGACGTCGCCCCCTGTCCCCTGCCCCCGGCCCTGTCCCCGCCCCGGCATCCCCCGGGAGCTGGCGCAGCTCGCCGTCTTGCTCCCTTCCGGCCGCCCCGCCCGCTTCGCCGCGGGAGGAGGCGGCAGCTCCTGGGTGGTTTTCCCACCGAAAGATCCCCGGGGAGAAGAAACGCGTCCTCCCAAGCCCTTGGGCTGCGGGACCCTGAGCATCCCCGCCTGGCCGCGGGGGCTCCCCGCCACTCCCCGGGGGCCTGGGGGACCTGGTCCCAACCGGTGCCCAGGAATCCGCCCCAACCCCAAGGGAACCCGTGTCCGGGTGGCGGGGCGCTACACCCCTTGTGCGGCCAAAGTGGTCCAGGCAGGCCGGTCTCCATCGCCCTCTGCTGGGCAAACCGGGGAATTGCCCCGAAATGGCCACTGGGCCGCCCAGAGGCTGGAGGACCCGCTACAGGGCAGAAGGGCAGAACTGGAACTTAGCGAGACCCTCAGCAACTCAGTGGGACCCTCAGAGGTAGACGCGCTCTGGCTTGAGTCCCAGTACAAAGAAAAGAGAGGGATTCACAAAAAATGTAAAAGGATGCCTTGCTTCTTATTTTTGCTTTAGAAAATGTAACTATTTTGTCATAATGTATGTTAATATAGAATGGGTTTTTACATTTTACTTATTATTTTTATTTATTTGTTTGTTTCTGACAGTGGGGCTTAAACCCAGGGGCACTCTACCACTATGCTATTTTTTGTTTTTTATCTTGAGACAGGGTCTTGCTAAATTAAGGAGGTTGGCCTTGATTTGTAAGGTTTAGTTTGTTTGCTTGTTTTGTGGTACTAGGGACTGAACCCAGGGGCTTGCGGCCAACTGAGATACACCTGAGCCCTTTTTTTAAAAAACAGTCTCATTAAGTTACAGTACCCTGGCCTCAAACTTGGGATCCTCCTGTCTCAGCCTCCAAAGTACTGGTATTACAGGCATGTGCCACCATGCCCAATAAGTTTATTATTTTAAATTAATTACATAGATATATATTTTTTTCTGAGGTACTGGGGATTGAACTCAGGGGCATTCTACCTCCGGGCTACACCCCCAGCCCTATTTCTTATTCTTTATTTTGAAACCGAGTCTCACTAAGTTGCGGAGTGCCTCACTAGGTAGCTGAGACTGGCCGCGAACCTGGATCCTCCGGTCTCAGCCTCCCAAATGCTGGGATTACAAGCGTGCGCCACCACACCCGGCTACATATATTTTTAAAATTTAGTAGTTTTAAGTTCTCTCTGTGTGTGTGTGTGTGGTACTGGGGATTGAATCCAGGGGCATTCTACCTCCAAGTTACACCCCCAGCCCTATTTATTTATTTATTTATTTATTTATTTATTTATTTATTTATTTATTTATAGTAACTGGGGATTGAACCCAGAGGCATTCTACCTCCAAGATACACCCCCATCCCTGTTTTTTATTCTTTATTTTGAAACAAGGTCTCACTAAGTCACAGAGGACCTCACTAAGTAGCTGAGGCTGGCTGCAAACCTGTGATCCTCCTGTCTCAGCCTGCTGAGATTACTAGGGTGCACCACCACACCCAGCTTTTTAAAAAGTAGTTTTAACTTCTAATTTGCTAAATACTGATAAAACCTACATCAACACAGCTCATTACAGTCCTCAATAAGGTTTTTGTTTTGGTTTTGGTACTGGGTATTAAACCTAGGGGCATTCTACCTCTGAGCTACACCCCCAGCTCTTTACTTCTTGTTTTGAAACAGAGGCTCACTAGGTTACTGCAAGTCTTGCTAAACTGCTGAGGCTGTCCTCGAACTTGTGATCCTCCTGTCTTAGCCTCCAAGTAGTGAGATTACGGTGTTGCCACCACACTGGGCTCTCAGGAAGTTTTCTTTCTTTCTTTCTTTTTTTTTTTTTTTTTTGCAGTACTGGGGATTAAACTCGGGGCCTTCTACCTCTGAGCTACACCCCCAGCCCTATTTTTTATTCTTTATTTTGAAACAGGGTCTCACTAAGTTGCGCAGTGCCTCACTAGGTAGCTGAGGCTGGCCTCGAACCTGGATCCTCCAGTCTCAGCCTCCCGTCTCAGGAAGTTTTATAAGTATAAATGGGTCCTAGCGGGCATGGTGACATATGCTTGTAATCCCAGTACTTGGGAGGCTGACATAGGAGGATCACAGGTTTGAGGACAGCCTCAGCAAGTAGTGAGACGCTCATCAACCTAGTAAGACCCTATTTCCAAATAAGAAAATTGGGCTGAGGGTGTAGCTCGAAAATAGAATGCCTCTGGGTTCAATCCCTAGTACGAAAAAAAAAAAAAAAGGGTCCTGACACCCAAATATTTTAGGACGCTGGTCTAGGTAAAGTAGTCTCCTCTCTGTCTGTCATTTCATCCTCTTTATTTTTGTCACAGTTCTTTACCTACAGAAAGTGCCTTGTTTAATTTTGAATGCAATTAGGAATCACCTGGGGATCTTTTTAGAATGGTAGGCCTGAGGGCAGGGTCAGAACTCTGCCTTTCTAGCAAGTTCCCAAATGATGCTGATCTAATGATGTGGAAACCACATTTGAGAACCCCGGCTCTCGAGTTTCCATTTGTTCTTGGAGACAGGCCTCGCCTGGGACCCCTGGGGTGAAAACAAACCAGACGACTGCTAGATGTCACAACCAGAGAGAACGTTTACACAGCCAGCTCCTCTCTGCCTGGGGTTAGAGCCCCCTGTAGGAAATTGGGGGTCAACCAATTTGTTAATTGGAAGAGACAGGATATAGGGTGTTGAGATTAAGAGGAAACTCAGTATGGGGGCACACCCCTGAAATCTCAGTACTTGGGAGGCTGAGACAGGAGGATAGCAGGTTCATAGCCAGCCTCATCAAAATGAAAAAATAAAAAAGAGCTGGGGGTGTAGCTTGGAGGTGGAATGCCTCTGGGTTCAACCCCCAGTACCAAAAAAAAAAAAAAAAAAAAAAAAGAGCTAGCGATTAAGAGGAACTGGAACTGAGGGCTACCTTACTGAAAGCTACTCATGAGTTAAATATAGCCAGGCGTGATGGCGCACGCACACTTGTAATCCCAGTACTTGGGAGGCTGAGGCAGGAGGATCGCAGGTTTGCAGCCAGCCTCACCTACTTAGGCTCTCTCCAACTTAGTGAGATCCTGTTTCAAAATAAAGAATAAAAAATAGGGCTGGGAGCCGGGCGTGGTGGCGCACGCTTGTAATCCCAGCATTCGGGAGGCTGAGACCAGAGGATCCGGGTTCTCAGCCAGCCTCAGCTACCTAGTGAGGCACTCCGCAACTTAGTGAGACTCGGTTTCAAAATAAAGAATAAAAAATAGGGCTGGGGGTGTAGCTCGGAGGTAGAATGCCCCTGAGTTCAATCCCCAGTACCGCAAAAAAAATAGGGCTGGGGGTGTAGCTCAGAGGCCCCTGGGTTCCGTCCTCAGTACTGCAAAAAAAAAAAAAAAGTATCTTTTTTTTTTTTTTTGGTATTGAAGGTTGAACCCAGAGACAAAGAGACAATCTACCCTCAAGCTGCACCCCCAGTCCTATTTTATTTTTTACTTTAAAACAAGCTCTCAAG
>PVLC010013811.1:0-17189 GCA_004027655.1 Graphiurus murinus
CGGTACTGGGGATTGAACTCAGGGGCATTCTACCTCCGAGCTACACCCCCAGCCCTATTTTTTATTCTTTATTTTGAAACCGAGTCTCACTAAGTTGCGGAGTGCCTCACTAGGTAGCTGAGGCTGGCCGCGAACCCGGATCCTCCGGTCTCAGCCTCCCGAATGCTGGGATTACAAGTGTGCGCCACCACGCCCGGCCAGAAATTTCTAATCATGTGAAAATCCTTACCATCACTGGAGTAGCAAGCCCATTGGAGTCTTGTTGTCTGTCCGATGGCTCACAGATCACACACTCAAAAGCAACTTGAAGTTCCTCAGAGAGTGGGGATTTTTCTGAAACCAAAAAGAAAGAAAGAAAAAAAAAAACTTAGTAGCCAAAGGACTGGGCTATGATTGTATGGAGTACAGGGTTGAGGCCGCCAAATGACTCCTACTAGATAACCAAGCAGGACCATGCCTCCCAGGAGACACCTCCTGGCAACCATTGTTCTCTCTGAATGGGGAGGAGGCAGTCATGGTCTCATCATCACAGCAAGACCTGTTTGCAGGTGCAGGTCATCTGTGGGGACAAATGGTTGAAACCAGTTTCCTAGTTGTGCCAGAGACAACTAGTCTCTCTCTCCAAATGTTCCATTTGCTCCTCTTACCTTTCTTGGCTCTCTTGCAGTTAAAAAAAAAAAAATAGGAATTCTACATTCAACTAAATCTGAAGAATAAAGATAACAATTATAATTTTATTTATTTATTTATTTATTTATTTATTTATTTATTTATTTATTTATTTATTTATTTTGCGGTAATGGGGATTGAACTCAGGGACATTCTACCTCTGAGCTATACCCCCAGCCCTATTTTTTATTCTTTATTTTGAAACCCAGTCTCCCTAAGTTGTGGAGTGCCTCACTAGGTAGCTGAGGCTGGCTGCGAACCTGGATCCTCTGGTCTCAGCCTCCCAAATGCTGGGATTACAAGCGTGGGACACCACGCTTGACTATAGATCATCTTTAATTAATGATAGTATTGTTTTGTTAAAGACTCACATATAAAACTGTAGCATTAAGCCGGGCGTGGTGGCGCACTATATTCTCATTCATTCATTTTCTCTCTCTCTCTTTGTTAGTAGTTTGGGGATTCATCCCAGGAGCATTCTTCCTTTGAGCTACACCCCCACCCTTTTTTATTTTTTATTTTTGAAACAAGGTCTTGCTAAGTTACTGCACACTGGCCTCGAACCTGTGATCTTACTGTCTTGGCCTCCCCAGTACTGGGATTATAGGTATGCATCACAGTGCCCAGCTAGTAACCACAATTCTATTCTCCATTTCCTTGAGACCAAGTTTTTAGGATATATATATATCCTAGATTTAGAATACATATATATAATATTATACTTGGTATTGAACCCAGGGGCATTCTACCTCTGAGCTACACCCCCAGCCCTATTTTTTATTCTTTATTTTGAAACAAGCTCTCACTAAGTTGCAGGGGGCCTCACTAAGTAGCTGAGGCTGGCTACCAACCTGTGATCCTCCTGTCTCAGCCTCCCAAGTACTGGGATTCCAAGTGTGTGCCACCACACCTGGCTTAGGGTTCAAATATGAGTGAGAACATGTAGTATTTGTCTTTCTGTGCCTTCACATAACATAACGTCCTCCAGTTTCATCCATGTGGCTGTAGTGACAAATTTGCATTCTCTTTTATCACCAAATAATATTGCATAATGTATCTGTACCATATTTTCTTTATTCATTCATTAATTTATCCCTGCTGATTCCATCTCTTGGCTATTGTGAACAGTGCTACAATAAACATGTGAGCACAGATGTCTCTTTGACACACTGATTTGAATTCCTTTAGATAGTTCTATTTTGGATATGGTAGTTCTATTTCTAGTTTTTTTCAGGAGCCACTATATAGTTTTTCATAATGGTTGTACTAATTTATACTCCCACCACCAGCGTAGGAGAGTTCCCCTTCCTTCACATCTTCACCAGCATTTGTTATTTTTATCTCTTAGATTATAGACATTCTGAGGTGAGATGATATCTTATTATGGTTTTGATTTGTATTTCCTTGATGATTAGTGATGTTGAGCATGTTTTTCATATATTTTTTGGCCATCTGCATATTCTCTCTTGAGAAATGTCTGTTCAGTTCCTCATTAATTTTTTTATTCAGATGATGATGGTGATGATGATTATTTGTAGTGCTGGGAGTTGAACCTAGGAGTGTTCTACCTCTGAGATATACCCTCAGCCCTATTTTATTTATTTGGTATTGAGAATTAATCTCAGGGGCATTATACTTCTGAGCTACATTCCTAGTCCTTTTTTAAAACTTTTTATTTTGAAACAGGGTCTCGCCAAGTTGCTGAGTTTGGCCTTGAACCTGCAATCCTCTTGTCTCAGCCTCCCAAGTACTGGGATTACAGGCATGCACCACCACACCTGGCTTCGATTTTATTTTTAAATTGGAAATAGAGTTTTGCTAGGTTGCTGAGAACCTCACTGAGTTGTTGAGGCTGACTTCAAACCTACGATCCTCCTGACCCAGTATCTTTCAGGTACTGAAATGACAGACCTGGGCCATCATGCCCAGCTTGCCTGCCTGTCTTCTTTACTTCTTTCTTTTTCCTTCCTTCTTTCTTTCCTTCCTTCCTTCATTTCATTTTTGCTGTTGAGTTATTTATTTATTTATTTATTTATTTATTTATTTATTGCGGTACTGGGGATTGAACTCAGGGGCATTCTACCTCCGAGCTATACCCCCAGCCCTATTTTTTTATTCTTTATTTTGAAACCGAGTCTCACTAAGTTGTAGAGTGCCTCACTAGGTAGCTGAGGCTGGCCGCGAACCCAGATCCTCTGGTCTCAGCCTCCCGAATGCTGGGATTACAAGCGTGCGCCACCACGCCTGGCTTGTTGAGTTATTTAAATTCCTTATATATCCTGAAAATTTTTTTTTTTTTTTTGCAGTACTGGGGATTGAACTCAGGGGCATTCTACCTCCGAGCTACACCTCCAGCCCTATTTTGTATTCTTTATTTTGAAACCGAGTCTCACTAAGTTGTGGAGTGCCTCACTAGGTAGCTGAGGCTGGCTGCGAACCCGGATCCTCTGGTCTCAGCCTCCCGAATGCTGGGATTACAAGCGTGTGCCACCACGCCCGGCTTATATCCTGAAAATTTAATCCATTGTGGGATGAATAGTTTTCAAATACTTTCTCTCATTCTGTAGGTTGTCTCCTCATTCTATTGTTTCCTTTAGTCTACAGAGGCTTTTTAGTCTGATATAATCCCATCTGTCAATGTTTGCTTTTGCTTCATGTGATATTGGAGTCATACTGAAAAAAACCTTTGTCAAGACCAATGTTTCAAAAGCCGGGTGTGGTGGCACACACTTGTAATCCCAGTACTTGGGAGGCTGAGAAGGGAGGATCTGGGTATTGAGGATTAATCTCAGGGGCATTATACTTCTGAGCTACATTCCTAGTCCTTTTTAAAAGTCTTTTATTTAAAAAAAATTTTTTTAAAAAAATTTCAGCTGCTTAGTGAGGCCCTCCACACTTAGTGAGACCCTTTTTCAAAATAAAGAATAAAAACTAGGGCTGGAGGTGAAGCTCAGAGGTAGAATGCCCCTAGATTCAATCCCCAGTGCCCCAAAAAACAAAAACAAAAACAAAACAACAAAAAAAGCAATGTTTCAAAGTGTTTTCCTATATTTTAATATAGTTGTTTCATAGTTTTTGCTCTTACATTTAAGTCTTTGATCCATTTTTTTTCCCCCCAGTAAGGTGAATTTTTGCTTTTTGCAAAAAAGGATATTGCCACCAGAGAGTCAGCATGCAGGAACAGCATGACAGAAAACTGCTGGCTGTTTTATTTTCAGCATGGGATTCTGTGCTGTGTTCCTATTGGTGGGAACACAGTCTTACAATCTTTATGCCATTGGCTGGAGGGGAAGCCAGGGGAGGGGTTGGCATTTACAATATCCAGGAAATGCTATTTACAAAAACACAAGCACACATAAGGTTACACAATGACAGTTTTACAAAATGAAACCAAAGCCAAGCTATTCCTTTGATAGAAAAGATCTAATTTTAAGCCAGGCATGGTGGTGCACTTTTGTAATCCCAGTACTTGGGAGGCTGAGACCTGAGGATGTGAGTTTTCAGCCAGCCTCAATTACTTAGTGAGGCTCTCTGCAAATTAGTGAGACTCTGTTTCAAAGTAAAGAATAAAAAATAGGACTAGGGGTATGTCTCAGAGGTAGAATGCCTCTGGGCAAAGATAAATTATAAAAGTTTTGCTGTTAAGTTCAGTCAAGGCGCCTCAGGGTTTCTCCTAGGGAATCTGTGAGGCCTTTCCTCTACCAGTTGTGTCATCTGCCAGGGTCACAGTCTTGCTGACCATTTGCTTCCCTTAAAGCATAGGGGACATTTCCTGCCCAATGACCCTCCTTTTGCAGAGTATGTGCTGGTGGCTTCCAGTTTCTGGGGCCTTCATGATCTCCCTGTTTTGGGAGGTCAGATGATCCATTGGAGTTGCAGGGGCCTTAGTGAGGTCTTCCCCTGGGTCTTATTTGACCTTGGAGGGCAAGGGCCAAAATATTGACTGTTCCTTCTTAGCCTTTTCACTTCCAGATTATTCCCCAAGTCTCAGTTGTTGAGCACCCAAAAGGTTATTTTTATCAGTCCTTTTTAATAAATAGGGGTCAATATTATAGCCTGTTCTCCAGGTAATGGCTATTAAAATATTGTCTAGGTTATTTTGTTAAAGTTGTACACCTGGTTGCCATGGAGCAAGTGAGGGTGCCTCTCCTGTGGTTGCCATTCTGCTTTCCACTTAACGTCCACTTTGGCCAGAGAATGGCGGTATTTTCTTTCTTGGGGCTGCCAGCAACTCAGCAGCAGGATATGTCTCCCTAGAAAGAAACTCCTGAGACCTTCTGGCGATTATTTGATTCCAGATGAACTCCCACATTATCAGAAGTAAATTTTTATGGTATTGTAATTTTTACTTTTTGCAAAAAGGGATCCTGCCACCAGTGAGTCAGCATGTAGGAAAAGATACTGAGCCAGGCATGGTGGCCCATTCTTGTAATCCCAGTACTTGGGAGGCTGAGACTGGAGAATCCAGGTTTGCGGCCAGCCTCAGCTACTTGGTGAGGCTCTCTGCAACTTAGTGAGACCCGGTTTCAAAATAAAGAATTAAAAAAAAAACAGGACTGGGGGTGTAGTTTGGAGGTAGAATGCCCCTGGGTTCAATCTCTATACCTTGAAAAATAAACAAATAAATAAACAAATAAATAAAAAGATACTGATTTTTGTATGCTGATTTTGTATCTTGCAATTTTATTGAAATTATTCATCAGTTCTAATAGTTTTCTGGAGGAGTCTTCAAATTTTTCTATAAATAAAATGATGCCATCTGCAAACAGGGATTATCTGATTTCCTTTTTTCTCTATTTGGATGGCCTTTATTTCTCTTGTCTTATCACTCTGGCTAAGCCTTCTAGTACTATATTGAATATGAATGGTGAAAGTGGTTATCCTTATCTTATTCTTGATCTCAGAGGATACAATTTTAGCTTTGCCCCATTCCGTAAAATATAGGCTGTGAGTTTGTCAAGTATAGTTCTTACTGTATTGAGGTACATTTCTTCCATACCTAATTTCTTGAGCATTTTTTCCTGTGAAGGAATGTCAGATATTATTGATTGCTTTTTCTGCACCTACTGAGTTTATCACATGGTTTTAATAATTCATTCTGTTGATGTAATGCATTACACTTATTTATTTGCATATGTTGAATCATCCTTGCATCCTTGGGATAAATCCCACTTGATCATGGTGTATAATCTTTTATTTTTATTTTTTGTGGTACTGGGAATTGAACTCAAGGGTATACAACCTCTGAGCTATACCCCCAGCCTTTTTAAAAAATTTTTTATTTTGAAACAAGGTCTCACTAAGTTGCTGAGGCTAGTCTCAAATCTGTGATCCTCCTGTTTCAGTGTCTCACATTCTGGTATTACAGGTATGCACTTCCATGCCTGACATGGTGTATAATCTTATGTATTGTTAAATTCAATTTACTAGTATTTTGTTGATAATTTTCACATCTCTGTTCATCAGGGATATTGACCTGTAGTAGAGAGAGAGAGAGAGAGAGAGAGAGAGAGAGAGAGAGAGAGAGAGAGAGAGAGAGAGAAAGTGTGTGTGTGTTGTCCTTCTCTGGTTTTGGTATGAGATTAATACTGGCCTCATAGAATGAGTTTGAAAGATATCCTTCTCTTTCAATACTTTGGAATAGTTTGAGCAGAACTAGTGTTTGTTGTTTTAACAAGTTTAATAAGAGCCCCCCAGCCTTGGTCTTTTCTTTTTTGGGAATTTTTTTTTAAATCACTGATTCAATCTCATTTTGTTTATTCAGGTTTTCTATGTCCTCATGGTTTAATTTTGGTAAGTTTTATGTGTCAGAAATTTATCCATTTCTTCTACATTTTCCAATTTGCTAGCATATAGTTGTTCATAATAGCGTTTAGTGATATTTCATATAATAAAAGGTCCAATATAAATATAATTATTAGTGTGAAAGTTTGAAATATTGTAACTTTGGGCAATTCCACATTTTGTTTTCTTCATGATTTCAGAAACTAATGCAGCATGTGCCACCACACCCGGCTTATTTTTATTTTTAAACAGTCTTGCTAGGTTCATGAGAGTCTCACTATTTGCTGAGGCTGTCCTTGAACCTGCAATCTTCCTGTCTCAGCCTCCCAAGTACTGGAATTACAAGTGTACGCCACCACGCCAGGTATCAAAATTTTTTTAAAAAATCAGCTAACCACAGTTGGGTGTGGTGGCACACACCTATAATCCCAGTACTTGGAAGGCCGAGACAGGAAGATCATAGGTTTTCAATCACAGGTTTGTGGCAGCCTCAGCAATTTAGTGAGGACTTTTGCAACTTAGTGAGACTCTGTTTCCAAATAAAAAATAAAGTAGGAATGGGGGTGTAACTTGGAGGTAGAATGCCCCTGGGTACAATTCCTAGTAAAAAACACACACACACACACACACACACACACACACACACACACACACATTCTCTCTCTGTCTCTCTCTCTCTAGCTCTCTCTGCTAAACATAAAAGAAGATAGTAATGCAGGAAGTGAGAGACAAAAAAGCTATAAGGCATGTAGAATACAATTAGCAAAATGAGAGAAATAAGTTCTTTATTGCTTTAAAGTGAATAGATTAAACTTTCTAATAGAAAGACAGTTTAGGGGAATGGACAAAAAGAAGAGGTCCAATTATATACTGGCTAAAAGCAACTGGGGGTGAGCTAGGCATTTTGGCCCCACCATGGTGGCATGGAGGTTGAGACAGGAGGATTGCAGGTTCGAGGTCAGCCTCTGCATTATAGTGAGGTTCTCAGTAACCTAGTGAGACCCTGTTTCAAAACAAAGAATAAAATAGGGCTGAGGGTATAGCTTGGAGGTAGAGTACCCCTGGGTTCAATCCCAGTCCAGAAAAAAAAAAAAAAAGAAACATATATAAGTACATAAATGAAAAGCATCCCACAGCCAGGCATAGTGGTGTATGCTTGTAATCCCAGTACTTGGTAGGCTGAGACAGGAGGATCGCAGGTTTGAACCCAGCCTCAGAAATTTAGTGAGGCCTTCTATAACTTAGTGAGACCCTGTTTCCAAATAAGAAATAAAATTGGGCTGGGGGTGTAGCTCAGAGGTAGAAGCGCCTGGGTTTAATCTTCAGTCACACACACACACACACACACACACACACACACACACAAATGAAAAGAAAGAAAAAGAAAGAAAAACATCCCACAAATAAAAGAGACTGATCAATAGGTTGAAAGTAAAAGGATAGAAAAAGACATTTTATGTGAATAGTAACCAAAAGAGAGTATGAGTTGCTATGCTGATATCAGACAAATACATTTAAAAATTTTAAAGTTTACAAGAACATTATATATTAGTACAGCAGGAAAATATAATAGTTAAAAACATTTAAGCACCTAATAGATCATCAAAACATATGACGCTGCCGGGTGTGGTGGTGCATGCTTGTGATCCCAGTACTTGGGAGGCTGAGACCGGAGGATCCAGGTTCTCGGTCAGCCTCAGCTACCTAGTGAGGCATTCTGCAACTTAGTGAGACCCTGTTTCAAAATAAAGAATAAAAAATAGGGCTGGGGGGTGTAGCTTGGAGGTAGAATGCCCCTGAGTTCAATCCCTAGTACCCCCCATATATATATATATATATATATATATATATGAAAGACCTGATGAGAGAAATAAATAGCTCTACAATTATACTTGGATATTTTAATACCCCTCACTCTCAATAATGCATAAACAATTGAACAATGAAGAAAGAAAATATGAATATACCTATAACTAGTAAGATTAATAAAAATTTTCCTGACAAAAGCCTTGGATCTCACAGCTTCACTGGTGAGTTTCACTGAAATTTAAAGAACTAACATCAATTGTTCTCAAAATCTTCCAGAAAAATTAAGAAGTGCAAATACTTCCTAACTCATCCTGTGAGGCTAATATTACTCTCACAGCAAAGCCAGCAGACACCACAAGAAAACAAAACTGTACACCAATATTCTTTATGAACATTGATACAGAAATCTTCAACAAAACACTAGCAAACAGAATTAAGCAGCACCTTAAGGAGTATGCACCATGACCAAGGGTGATTTATTCCCAGAATGCAAGGATAGCTCAACATATGAAAACCAGTTAATATAATGTATCATGCTAACAGAATGAAATGAGAGGGAGACCCCACATGGTTATATCAATGGATACAGATTGTCACAAGCATTTGGCAAAATTCAATACTTTTTCAGGATAAAAACACTCAACAAGCTAGGAATAAAAGAAAATTACCTTGACATAATAAAAGCCATGTATGAAAAACTCAAAGCCAGGTGTGGTGGCACATGTTTATAATCCCAGTACTTGGGAGGCTAAGAGAGGAGGCAGTTTGCAGGTTCATGGCCAGCCTCAGCTACTTAGTGAGGCCCTTCATAATTTAGTGAGACCCTGTTTCAAAGTAAAGAAAAAAAATAGGGCTGGGGATGTACCTTGGAGGTAGAATGTCCCAGGGTTCAATACCCGGTATAACAAACAAACAAACAAACAAAAAACAATTCAGCAAACATTAGATTCAATGGTAAGAAAATAAAAGGTTTTTTTTTCTATGTTCAGGGACAGAGCAAGGATGATCAGTTTTGTCACTTCTCAACATAATATTGGAAGTTCGAGCCAGAGTAATTAGGTGGGAGAAAGAAATAAGCATTCAATTTGGAAAGGAAGAAGAAAAATTATCATTGTTTTCAGATGATATATAATCTTATATATAGAAAACACAATAAACCTCTTACAACTAATAAATGAATTCATCAAATTAGCAGGATGTACAATCAACAAAAAAGAAGTTGCACATTTATATGCTAATAATGAACAATCCACAAAGGAAATTAAAAGCTTGCCATGGTGACTCATACTCAGGAGGCTGAGGTGGGAGGATCCCTTGAACCCAGGAGTTCAAGACTAGTCTTTAAAAAAGTTAAAAAGAAGCTCACCAAGTATTGTGGGCATGTATGTCCTTATCACCCTTAACTTCATTATGATATATGATTATTATGCACCAATAAAAGTATATTTAACAAAGAAAGAGTGAGACCCATCTGAAAAAAAATTGAGAGAAGCCTGGCACGGTAGCTCACACTTGTAATTCCAGTACTTGGGAGGCTGAGACAGGAGGAGCACAGGTTCAGGGACAGTCTTAGCAAATAGTGGGACTCTCAGAAACTTAGTGAGACTTTGTTTCCAAGTAAAAGAATAAAATAGGGCTAGGGCTGTAACTCAGGTAGAATGCCCCTGAGTTCAATTCCTAGTACCACAAAATAAATAAATAAATAAATAAATAAATAAATAAATAAATAAATAAATAAATAAATAAATAAATGCTGGCAAGGGTGTGGAGAAGTGGGAACCCTAATACATAGTTGGTGGGATTGCAGATTAGTGCAGCCACTCTGGAAAACAGTATAGAGGATCCTCAGACAAATAGGAATGAACTTACCATATGATCCAGCAATACCACTTCTGGGTATCTACCCAAAAGAATGGAAACCAAACTATCAGACCGATGCATGTGTATCTAAGTTTATAGCTGTACAATTCACAATTGCCAAACTATGGAACCAGTCAAGATGTCCATCAACAGATGAATGGATTACAAAACTATGGGGTATGTACACAATGTAATTTTACTCAGTCATAAAGAAGAACAAAATCATGTCATTTGCAGAGAAATGGAGGGAACTGGAAAACATTATGCTAAGTGAGATTAGTGAGTCACAAAAAGTAAAAAATTGTATGCTCTCCCTAATATGGGGAAGCTAGGGAGAAAGTGGGACATAAAAGGGACTCTAGACAAAGAAGGAGAAACCTTAGATGAAGAAAGAAGGTGACTTAACTGACAGTGATGGCAGGGGTTGGGGGAACACCCTAATGCACATGATGTACTTCCACAAACATATCAATCACTAAATTGAACTTGAGAAGGAGGGAGGGGGAAGCAGTGGGAAAGGGTTAAATGAGAGATGTGTGCATGTATGCCTTTACCAGCTTGTACCTAAGATGTATGATTACAATGCACCAAAACCCAAAAATAAAACAAAACAAAAAAAAACAAAATAAATAAATTGACAGAAAAATAATCTTTATAACAGTATCAAAGAGAATAAAGTAGTTAGGAATGAACTTAACTCAGGATATAAAAGACTTGTATGATGAAAGCTACAAACACTGCCAAATGAAATTAAAGAAGGCATAGATAATTGAAAAGACATTTATGCTCCTTCACTGGAGGACTTAAAATTGTTAAGATGTCAATGTTGCCTAACATGGTCTATACAATCAGTGTTAATCCCTATCAAAATTTCAATGAATTTTTTTTTGCAGAATTAGAAAATCCTTCCTAAAAATTCATGTGGAATTTCAAGGAACCTTGAACAGGTTAAAATAATTGTTTTTTGAGAAGAAAGAAGTTGGAGGACTCATACTTCATAGTTTCTAAACTTACTACAAAGTTGCAATAAAACAGTGTGGTATTAGCATAAATAAAGACATTTATACCAATGGAATAGACTAGAGAGCTCAGAAATAAATGTTCACATATATGGTAATGAGGTAATGATTTTCAATGAGGGAGCTAAGACCATTCAATGGGGGGACTAACAGTTTTCTCAACAAATGGTGTAGGGAAAACTAGATATCCATATGCAAAAGAATAAAGGTGGGCTCTTATTTTATATCAAATACTAAAATTAAATCAAAGCACGCCAAGACCTAGGCCTGAGAAATAAATCTATTAAATTATTGAAGAAATATAGGCAAAATCTTCAAAATATTGGATTTGGCATGATTTCTTTCTTTTCTTTTCTTTTTTTCTTTTTTTTTGCGGTACTGGGGATTGAACTCAAGGGCATTCTACCTCTGAGCTATACTCCCAGCCCTATTTTTTTATTCTTTATTTTGAAACCGAGTCTCACTAAGTTGTGGAGTGCCTCACTAGGTAGCTGAGGCTGGCCTCGAACCCGGATCCTCCGGTCTCAGCCTCCCGAATGCTGGGATTACAAGCGTGGGCCACCACGCCCGGTTGATTTGGCATGATTTCTTAGACATGACACCAAAGGCATTGTTAACAAAAGACAAACTGTACTTCATGAAGATTAAAAAACTTGATATATAAATATAAAAAAACTTGATACATAAATATACTATCAACAGAGTAAAGAGACAGTCCATAAAATAGGAGAAAACGTTTTTTTAATTACATAAAATAGTATAGTTGCTATGGAAAAAAAGGTATGTGGTTTCTCAAAAACTTAAAAATAGGATTGCCATATGGCCCAGAAATTCCACTTTTGGGTATATACCAAAAAAAGCAAAAGCAAGGTTTCAAATAGGTATTTGTGCACTCACGTTTACATCAGCATTTTTCATAATAACTAAAAGAAGGAAGCAACCCAAATGTCCATAAATAGATGAATGTGCTACCAGAAGTTAAGCTAGGGAACTTGCATGGATCCAGGCTGACTGGACTCTGCCATCCACTCACAGAGGAGATAAATGATGTAAAAAGGAAAAATAAATTTAATGCTGTTTGATCAAAGAGGGGAAAAGCAGCTAGATTGTTTCTCTGCAGATCCTACAGAAGGAGATACCCATATATAGATTTAGCTGGGCTGTGCCATCCAGAGAAAGTTTTAGCTTCCTTGGTACCCACATGGAACAGGAGGTAGTTCTTCTAGTTTCCATTTTCAGCATGAGGAAGGGAGGTAAAACAATTTGGAGCTTTTAATTAAATTAATCAATTAATTTTTTGTGGTACTGGGGATTGGACCCAGTGGCATTCTACCAAACTACACCCCTAGCCCTATTTTTAATTTTTATTTTGAAATAGGGTCTCACTAGGTCAATATGTCTCACTACTTGCTGGGGCTGTCCTTGAACCTACAATCCTCCTGTCTTAGCCTTCCAAGTACTAGGATTACAGGTGTGTGCCACGATGCCCGGATGGAGCTTTTATTTGTTTGTTTGTTTGTTTACTTAGTTGTACCAGGGATTGAACCCAGGGACATTCTACCTCTGAGCTACACCCCCAGTCCTATTTTATTTTTATTTTGAAACAGGTTCTCACTAGTTTGATGAGAGTCTCACTAATTGCTGAGGCTGTCTTCAAACCTGTGATCCTCCTGCCTCAGCCTCCCAAGTACTGGAGTTACAGAAGTGTGCCACTACACCCAGCTAGGAGCTTTTAATTCTAATGGGGCTCTGTTTCAAATGCATAAACACAATGTGGCATATACTTACAATGGAATATTATTCAAGAAGAAAAAGAAATGAAGTTTTGATTCATGACAATCTGGATAAAACTTGAAAATTCCAAGAGCTCTTGGTTAGCTATATAAGCTGCAAGAAGTGTTTACAGCTAGTAATGTACCTCCATTTTTTTTCTATGTTACCAGAAGAAAGGAATGAAGCAGGTATTCCCTGATGGAGGAGACAGCATAGAGGCCCAAAGGTCAGAATCTGCCCCCCTAAATTGACAGGGTTATGAAGCATAAGATTATGAGGCTGAAGAAGATTGTGGACCCCCCCCCCCCCCCCCGCCAAATCGCTCTGGTCTGCCCTCTAGACATGATGCTCAATCAAACCTCCTCAATTAGTATAAACTTTTTAGCTCCTTTTCATGCTAAACTGTGGCCATACCCCTTGTAAAATTAGTGATCAGATTCCCAAACTTTGTAGGGCTAATAATTTATAAAACCCAAAGCAATAAACAGCACCTACTTGGACCGACACCCATCCTAAACACAGAAGATTAAGAGAACACAGGCCATGGGAATTCTTCTTACATATGGGAACTTTAGGAAGGAAACTAAGAAAGTGGATTTGTAATAACAAAGTGGTTCCAAGAAGGGTGGGATCTCCTAGAAATATAAGGAGAAAGAGATCTGAGAAAACACAATTAGAGCTGGGTGTGGTGGCACACACTTGTAATTCCAGTACTCAGGAGGATGGCAGGTTTGAAGCCAGCCTTGACAACTTAGTGAGAACCTGTTTCCAAATAAGAAATAAAATTAGGTTGGAGGTATAACTTGGAGTAGACTGCCTATGGGTTCAATCCCTAGTACCAAAAAAAAAAAAAAAAAAAAGTAAAGAAAACACAATTAGTACGTCATTGGCTGCCCTGGAGAGTAAATTTTCAATGAGCAAGTAAGTTTTGAAGCCAGAATTTGGAGGCACAAGAAATTACTAGGTATCAGGGCATGGTGGCACATGTTTGCAATCCCAGTACTTGGGAGGCTGAGACTGGAGGATCCAGTAAGTGAGGCCCTCTGCAACTTAGTGAGGCCCTGTTTCAAAATAAAGAATAAAATATAGGGCTGGGGGTATAGCTCGAAGGTAGATGCCCGAGTTCAATCCCCAGTACTGAAAATAAATAAATAAATAAATAAATAAATAAATAAATAAATAAATAGGGCTTGCGGTGTAGCTCAGAGGTAGAACGCCCTTGGGTTCTATCTCCAGTACCACAAAAAAAAAAAAAAAAAAAAAGACTAAGTGGTGAAGAAACAGACTGGATAAAAGCTGTTCTTACTAGTCATGAATAGTAAATAGAGGAAGGAGCTGTGTTTGATATATTTTCAAGACAGAATAGAATTGTGCATATTTGGAAATCACAGAAATGAGTCTCTAAGAAGGAAAAACATTCATTTCTGTAAGTCCTAGTGTGTTTATATCAGCAAGTTTTAAGTCACCAAATCTTGATGGTGGAATGAGGCTATACTGCCCCCAGGTGGTGTACACTGCCCAGGAGCTTTATTTAAACTGGGAGTTGGCCACCTTGCTGTAAAGGAGCAGATAGTTGCGGAAGGCCTCACTAGGTAGCTGAGGCTGGCCACGAACCCGGATCCTCCAGATGTGACTTTTAAAAACACAGGCAGCCAGGCGTGGTGGCGCACGCTTGTAATCCCAGCATTTGGGAGGCTGAGACCAGAGGATCTGGGTTTGTGGCCAGCCTCAGCTACCTAGTAAGGCACTCCGCAACTTAGGGAGACCTGGTTTCAAAATAAGAATAAAAAATAGGGCTGGGGGTATAGCTCAGAGGTAGAACACCCCTGAGTTCAATCCCCAGTACCGCAAAAAACAAACAAAACAAAACAAAAACACAGGCAGGCCGGGTGTGGTGGCGTGCGCTTGTAATCCCCATACTTGGGAGGCTGAGACAGGGGGATCCAGGTTCGCAGCCAGCCTCTGCTACTTAGGCCTTCCGCAACTTAGTGAGACCCTGTTTCAAAATAAAAAAAATAAGCCGGGCGTGGTGGCGCACGCTTGTAATCCCAGCATTCGGGAGGCTGAGACCGGAGGATCCAGGTTCGCGGCCAGCCTCAGCTCCCTAGTGAGGCACTCGGCAACTTAGTGAGACCCGGTTTCAAATAAAGAATAAAAAAATAGGGCTGGGGGTTTGGCTCGGAGGTAGAACGCCCCTGAGTTCAATCCCTAGTACCGCAAAAATAAAAATAAAAATAAAAATAAAAATAAAAAATAAAAAAATAAAAAAAATAAAAATAGGACTGGGGGTGTAGATCGGAGATAGAATGCCTCTGAGTTCAATCCCCAGTACCACAAAAAAACAAAAACAACAACAACAAAAACCCAGGCAAGATAACAGTGGAAGCAGAGATGGCAATTCATCCATTAAATTAGATTACTCTAACCAGCTGCAATGGAAAATCCCTGATGAAGCTGTGTGCTGACCTGGTCAAAGGCATGAAGGAAAAGAATCTCAAAGCAAAAAGGCCACCTCTGATCCTACCAAGATTCTGAGAATCACTGAGAAAACTCCTTGTGGTGGAAGTTCCAGACTCAGGAGACTCCAAGATGCACCCATGAAAGAATCCAGATGAGCCCCCACCAGTGGCTCCCTGGCTCACACAGTCCTGCTGAGAACATTGAGCAGATTATCCCCATCAATAACCAGCCAGTGCCAAGGCTGAAGTCGCCATTGCAGATGATTCACCAATTTTAATAAATCAATTATCAGTTAAAATAAAAAAGAGAAAGTAAAGCCGGGCGTGGTGGCGCTTGTCCCAGCATTTGGGAGGCTGAGACTGGAGGATGCGGGTTTGAGGCCAGCCTCAGCTACCTAGTGAGGCACTCCGCAACTTAGGGAGACCCTGTTTCAAAATAAAGAATAAAAAATAGGGCTGGGGGTATAGCTCGGAGGTAGAATGCCCCTGAGTTCAATCCCCAGTACCACACACACACACACACACACACACACACAAAAAAAAAAAAAAAAAAAAAAAAGGAGAAAGATAAAACTTTATTTACAAAAACAGGTTAGGGGTCAGATTTGGCTTGCATCCCTGGGTTTGCTGGCACTTGATGTAAACCTGCAGTTTCCAATATACTATATAATAAAGTTACCTGGGAATTGATTTCTAAAAGTGTAGGTACATTGAAACTTTGGATGTGGGGTCAGAACCCTGGTACTTTATAAAATTTCACCAGGGAGTCTGTTGTGTAATAAAGGTTGAGAATTACTGATTCAAATGACTATACTTCTAATTGTAAGTGTAGTTAACATTTACTGAGTGCTTATTGTGTAAGGTACTGAACCCAGAGTTTTTTTTATATATTATCTCTCTAAATCCTGACAACTCTATGAATCTGGTACCATTATCATGACCATTTTATAGATGAGGAGACTAAATTTTGGTGAGATTAAATAATTTGTTCAGCTGGACATGGTGGTGCACGCCTGTAATCCCAGTACTTGGGAGGCTCAGACAGCAGGATTGCAGGTTCATTTGAGGACAGCCTCAGCAACATAGCAAGATCTAGTGAGATCCTGTTTCAAAATAAACTAAAATAGGGTTGGGGTTGTAGCTTGGAGTTAGAATGCCTCTAGGTTCAATCCCTAGTACCACAAATACACACAAAAAAATAATTTGCTCAAGGTCAAACAACTGTTAACAGGAAGAACAGTATTTCGAACCTAGACACTTCCTAATAGAGCCTGAGCTTCCCATCACTAAGCTACTCTGTGAAGCAGGTATTATTATCTATAATTTGTGTGTGTGTGTGTGTGTGTGTGTGTGTTACTGGGGATTGAACCCAGAGGCATACTACCTCCAAGCCACACCTCCAGCCCTATTCTTTATTTTGAAACAGGGTCTCACTAAGTTGTGGAGGGCCTCACAAGTTGCTGAGGCTGGCCACGAACCTGTGATCCTCCTGTCTCAGCTTCCCAAGTACTAGGATTACAAGCATGCACCACCATGCCCAGCTGTTATCTATAATTTGTAGGCAAGAAAACTGAGGCTCAGAGAGGTTAAATTTTCCAAGATCACATAGAGAAGAAGTTGTAAAGGCAGGTTTTAACCCAAGCTAGTCTGATTTCACAATCTGTGCTCTTTACTACCTTTTAATACTGCTTCATGGGAAATTCCACTTTCATGTGAATTTCTTTAAAACAGAGGATATAATTTTCCAATGCCACCAAAGCAATGCTCCCAGGCTTTAGGATTTCACAGGCTACTACAATTTAACCAATATAAATTT
>PVLC010013811.1:17289-28883 GCA_004027655.1 Graphiurus murinus
AAAAAAAAAAAAAAAAAAAAAAAAAAAAAAAAAACAAAACCAAAACCGAAAAACAGTAACAACAAAAAAACAACAAAAAACCACACACACACACACACACACACACACACACACCCCAAATCGAAATCCTCTATCATTGTTTACTATTAACATAAAATAAGAGATAATTTAATACCAAAAAAGTGGCGTGGGCATAATCTAGAAAAAATAGAATCCTAATACTATGTGTATTCACAAATTGTCCTTTTAAGTTTCCCATTTTCTTGAGGAGAAAGATTTCAGAACAATATTATCCTTTTACTCTCTTCCTAGTAGCTAGGTTAAATGTAATAGCAACATTAATAACTTTTACAACTAGTCTTTCTAGAAAGAACCTGTATCTTTGGGTCTGGAAATTAACAGTGTCATTAATTTAAAGTTGTTGCTTTTAAGTGAAAGGTAGAATAAAACATCTGTGAGTCCTTTGAAAGTGGCCAAAGGACTGGAGTCTGAGAGGTCTTGCTTAAGATTTTCTCAGTCTTCAAATTTTGAAACAGTTTTGGGAACTAGCATTTCTTTAATTTCAATGCATTAAAATAGCAATTATGTTGTTGAAAAATGAGAGAACATTCAGTTAAAACCTTTAAGTTTTTGAAAGTGATGATGTATTAATAAGGTGTATGTCTCCTGTACCTTTAATTCCATCCAGAGTCATAAACCCACATGCATGAAGTTCTCATGAATACTTTATTTTATAATGTGAAGTGAGAAGGCTCACTGCTTACCATCTGCGTTTTTATCTTAACTACAAACATGAATTATGCATACATGGAAAATTATTTGAAATGATTTTCTTTTAGTTAAGTCTATTAATCCCTTGTTTCATGTTATAAATGTAGGTAAATTGAATTTGAGTATTTCACGATTATAATCAAATATATTCAGCCTCCGTTATAATTCCTAGTTGACTCAAGCCTATTAGTTCGACCTGTAGTGGGAGTCTGTTACATAAACTAGTAAAAAGACAGCCATTTGCTCTCAATGAACTTTTGTGTTTAGCACTAGCTAATTAGGTTAGAAATGGAGTCCCCTTCTAAATATCTTAGGGTGCTACGCTGCAGTGGACTCAGTAGGTTGAATGTCTGAGCCCTGAGTACTGTTTCTCAAACCTGTCATTGTCGCCCCTTGGGAGACGTAAGGAAGTTAGAAGGACAAAAGAGAATCTGAATCTGGACTTCTCTTCCAGTGCAAAGATGATACTTTTCTCTCTCTTCTTTCATTCCTTTTTTCCTTTAGAGGTACCGGGGATTGAACCCAGGGGCATTCTACCTCTGAACTACACCCCAGCCCTATTTAATTTTGAAACAAGGTCTCACTAAGTTGGGAGGGTTTCGCTAAACTGCCGAGGCTGGTAGTCAACCTGCGATCCTCCTGTCTCAGTCATTTACTCTGATATTCTCTTTTTATTGATCCTTCTAGAATTTTTCTTGAGAGATGGCGATAAGTTGAAATGCTGTGTGTATGTGGGTGGGGTGGGGCTGAACACAGAGGGGATTGAACCCAGAGGCATTCTACCTCTGAGCTACATCCCCAGCCCTATTTTCTTTTTTATTTTGAAACAAGGTCTTGCTTAGTTGCTGAAGGCCTCGCTAAATTGCTGAAGCTGGCTTCTAATCTCCTGTTTCAAGTCTCCCAAGGACTGGGATTGCAGATGTATGCCACCACGCCCAGCTCGAAAAGCTTTTAAAAACCCTTCCTTTTTTTAGAATTCAGAAAATTATATCCTTCATAAAAGGAATTACAGTGAAGACTCTTACAGACCTATATAAGGCGCTTAGTCTACGTGGCCTTCGTGAGAGAGCACAAAGATGACACCGTTTGTTTTGAAATGGACCTGAAGCGCGGACAGAGGCTTTAGCAGGAGGAATCCAGGAGACCAGGAAGTAAACTCTCAGTTCTAATCAACGCGGGTGTGAGTTCTGGGTTCAATCCACCAAACGTCTCAAAGGAGTCACCCCCAAGCAGATATCACCCCGTAGTACAGTGTTCTACCCTTTTGGAACTCAGACCCAGCTTGATTTCAGGGCGCTAGAAGATGACGTTTTCCTGGGCCTGGCGGTGATTGGTTCCTGAAGAGGGGCGTCGGCCGTCGACGTGCTTCGGAGCCCCATCCCAAGTCATCGCGAGAGCTGCGGCCTAGGGTGCGGGATGGCCGCGGAGCCGGGCGGAGCTGGCCAGCGGCTCCCGGCGCCGGCTGTCGGGCCCGAGACATGGCCCGGGGTTCCGGCCCGCTAGGCCGGCTTCGCCCCGACACAGTAGCCATGCCCAAGAGAGGAAAGCGACTCAAGTTCCGGGCCCACGACGCCTGCTCGGGTCGAGGTGGGCGAGGGGGCGGGGGCGCTGAAACCCGGGGCTGCCGGCCGGGAGGGGGCCGGACCGCGTGGAGGCGAGCGCTCGCCTGCCGGAGGAGGGAGGGCGAACAGGGCCGGGGACCCGACGGGAGGAGGTCTTGGTGGGGAAGACACAGAAGAGAGGGCCTCTGCCTTGAGGGTTGGTGCTGTGTTTCAGTGACCGTAGCGGATTATGCCAACTCGGATCCCGCAGTCGTGAGGTCTGGACGAGTCAAGAAAGCCGTCGCCAACGCTGTTCAGAAGGAAGGTAGGTTTTCCGCCAGTCTTTTCAGACCCCAGACCCTGAAGACAGAACTAGGCGTTTTATTTTCCTGGATTCCGCTTCCGTGCTTTCCCTGCAATCCTTTGGACATCTTCCCGTAAACGTGTTTGCTGTCCTCACTGTTTGCTCTTATATTCTGGGTGGGGGGAGGATAAGCCAAGAGTAGCAGTTTCCGTAGCTGAAATATGTAATTCTGTCTTTGCACTAAAACAAAACAAAACAAAACAAAAACAACTTTGCGTACCCTTCCTTAGTTTCCACTGTGTTCTTCTTGGGTATTAATCTCGTTCCTGTTGAGATATTTTCCTTTGCAGTTTGCTTCCTTGGGTAATAATAACCTTGGAGTATTCCTTCCCCTTTCTCATGTTTTTCTTGTTTTCAGACTTTTTACTCTTGGGTCCCTAAGACTTGTGTTTTATCACAACACCTATTATCCAGCACAGGACGACGGTTAAATAGGATCCAGTACCTCTCCAACATTGCTTCTAGAAATCTATGTAAATGAGAATGAGATTCGCCTTTTGCTTTTATCCTGCAGTGTTCACAGTGGATGAATTGTACTTCCTTGTAAGGAGTCAGTCCTACAACTTTGGGGTCAATTTGCCCATATCTTTTACTATGTTTTGGTAAAATACTAAAATTTGTTTTAACTTGGCGACAGGTTCTCACATTGCCCCCCCCCCCCCATGATGGATGCTGATATCTTGACTAAACTGTTTGTATTTTTGGATGGGATTAGGTGCCATCTCATTTTCCCCTTATTTTCTTCTAGTAAAATCTCTTTGTGGCTTGGAAGCCTCCCAGGTTCCTGCAGAGGAAGCTCTTTCTGGTGCTGGCGAGCCCTGTGACATCATTGACAGCAGTGATGAGATGGATGCCCAGGATGAAAACATTCATGAGAGAACCATCTCCAGAAAAAAAAAGAGCAAGAGGCATAAAGGTATGTGGCTTGCTCACTTTTGGCTTATTAGTCCTATTTATGGTGATCAAAGCAGTGACACCAATGGGAACCAGAGTTGGGAGAAAACTTAGCTCTCAACTAGGATCTTAGTAGTGGGAAAATAAATATAAGTAAATCTGTCTCAAAATAAAGGCAACGTGGCACATACCTGTAATCTCAGTATTTGGGAGGCTGAGACAGAAAGATCACAGGTTTGAGGCTAGCCTCAGCAACTTAGTGAGACCTGTTTCATAATAAAAAATATAAAGGGCTGGGAGGTGGGGTGGTGGCGTGTGCTAGTAATCCCAGTACTTGGGAGGCTGAGACAGGAGGATCGTGGGTTCGTGGCCAGCCTCAGCAACTTAGTGAGACCCTGTTTCAAAATAAAAGAACAAAATTGGGATGGGGGTGTAGCTTGGAGGTAGAATACCCCTGGGTTCCATTCCCAGTACCACTCACACAAAAATAAATAAATAAAAGGACTGGGGGTATAGTTCAGTAGTACAGTGCCTGTGTTCAATCCCTAGTATCTCTTTCTTTCCCCCACAAATAAATACATAAATGCATAGGTAAAGAAATAAAAAATAAAATGGGCTGGGAATGTAGCTCAGTGGTAGAACACTTCTGGGTTCAGTACTACAAAAAAAAAAACAAAAAACAAAACCCAAAAGAAATGATAAATGTATTTTTGGTCTCAAGTCTACCAAAACTTTCATCTCTGCTTGAGAATGGATATTTGTATTTGTTGAAATAATATTATTATTATTATTATGTTGTGTGTGTGTGTGTTACTGGGGATTGAACTCAGGGGCATTCTACCTCCGAGCTATACCCCTAGCCCTATTTTTTATTTTTTATTCTTTATTTTGAAACAGGGTCTCACTAAGTTGCGGAGTGCCTCACTAGGTAGCTGAGGCTGGCCTCGAACCCGGATCCTCAGGTCTCAGCCTCCCAAATGCTGGGATTACAAGCGTGCGCCACCATGCCCGGTTGAAATAATATATTATTAAGCTGAAATTACTTAGCTATTCCAATAGGAAGCAGTAGAGAAGCAGGGACAACCTTGGGAAGCAGTGTAGGGGCTTTGTGCCCAGGAAAGAAGAAAGCTGCTTTTAGTTCTATGCCTAGGTTTGAGTTAAGAGTTAGAGTTAGGGTTAGCCTAGATAGAGGTATTTTTATGTAATATATATTGTTACCTGAACTTCAGATGTATAGTGGACCTCAGGGTCAAGAGAATTAACACTAATGAAGGCTGAAGGAGGAGGAGGAGGTATGGATACATTGTCAAGGAGCCACTGACTGCCTTTGGTCAGGATCATAGGTCAAACTGGCAGTGAAACAAAAAGAAACTAGAAAGAAACATGTTTATAGGAGGTTACTGAGTAATGAATATTCATTGCAATTTATCTTTTTGTGTGTGTGTACATTTGAGATCTCATGCTATCTTCAAATCAATTTTGTTTTTTACATAACTGAAGAAAATGTTTGATGGATGAGGACTTCAAGAAAAATCTAAGGCAGGGTTTTTTTTTTTTTTTTTTTTTTTTTTTTTTTTGTGGTACTACCGGAGATTGAACCCAAGGGCATTCTACTTCCGAGCTACATCCCCAACCCTATTTTTTTTTTTTTTTTCCTGTACTGGGGATTTAACCCAGGGGCATTCTACCTCCGAGCTACACCCCCAGCCCTATTTTTTATTCTTTATTTTGAAACAGGGTCTCACTAAGTTGTGGAGTGTCTCACTATGTAGCTGAGGCTCGCTGCGAACCCGGATCCTCCTGTCTCAGCCTCCCAAATGCTGGGATTACAAACGTGTGCCACCATGCCCAGCTCCTATTGTTTTTTATTTTGAAACAATTTCACTAAGTTGCAGAGGGCCTCACTAATTTGCTGAGGTTGGCTGTGAACTTTGAATCCTCCTGTCTCAGCCTCCCAAATACTGGGTTTACAAGTGTGGGCCACCACGCCCAGGCAAAGGCAGGGCTTATTGTGCAAAGCTGGAATTTGGAGTTAACAAACCTGGACTCTATTTACTTTGCTGAGGTGGCAAGGCTGTTTTCTCATTATTAAGATGGGCACAATGATATCTGTATATTTAGATATGTGTGTAATAAAAGATCAAAGGTTATTGTTCTTTTTTCCTGTTTCAGAGGACCTGGATGGGACTGGAGGAGAGGAGTATCCCATGGATATTTGGCTATTGTTGGCCTCCTACATACGTCCTGAGGACATTGTGAATTTCTCCTTGATTTGTAAGAATGCCTGGATTGTCACTTGCACTGCTGCCTTTTGGACCAGGTTGTACCGAAGGTGCGACCACAGAGAGCTCACTCTGTTTTCTTTATAGCTGATTTTGTTGCTATTTGTGATTTGAAGCTACTCCCGGATGTCTTCTTTTTACTTTCTGTACACCATGACCTTAGCTTTGGACCCCTTGATCCCTCTCTAATTTAAATTCGATATTATTAATTCATCTAGGTAATTGTCTTCCCTATAGTTGCCTCCTTTCTCCCTCCAGTATCTACTCTTAGCAAAAAGTCTTGCTTCATGTCCCAGAAAGAACTGATTTGACTTTTTTCGGAGGTTTATCTTAACTAGAATGTTCAAAAGCTATAGATGCGTATCTGCTTACCTTCCCACTGGATTAGTTGTTTCTTAGATTTTCTAGTCATCTGGAATTATCATATAGTTTTTGTACTTCTGCTGTCATATGTAGAGTTGTAGTGGTGAGGAGTGAGTAGCTTTTGGTGAAGGATGTGGAAGTATAGTGGAGATTGTAAATTGTCAGTAAGACTGTGGTTGGAATAGATGGTGAAGTAGCAGGAGAGGAGAACTTGACAGGGCAACCTGGAGGCTCTTCTACAGGACAGATTCTTTTTTGAGCTATTAAAGTATATTATATTGTTACTAGTTCAGAGACGACTTGCTCTTTTGTAGAATAAAATAGTATTTAAACATTTAAAATGGGTGGAAAAGTGCAGGATTATAAGCTGAAGAAGCAAAAATCACTGAGAAACTACTAGCCAGTGGAATAGTGCAATAAAATTCTATAGAGACCAGGAATCCTAGGCACTGACCTAGAGCAAGAGAGGTCACATATTGGTAGGAGTAATGTGTCATGTTTCAGGCACTACACGCTGGATGCTTCTCTGCCTTTGCGCCTGAGACCAGAGTCAATGGAGAAGCTGCGCTGTCTCCGGGCATGTGTGATCCGATCTCTGTACCATATGTATGAACCATTTGCTGCTCGAATCTCCAAGAATCCAGCCATTCCAGAAAGCACTCCTAGCACATTAAAGAATTCCAAAGTAAGTGAGAATTAGTGTTGGGGTTTGGCTGATAGACTCTAGACTCTTGAATGGTGGGGCTGTTACCGTGGCTTGTTTTCAGCTTCTTCGATGTGATGGGCTATAGATCTCAGCTGCTAGGGGACTAATATGAACCTTTAGCGCTCAGAGGTTTCATTTCTCCAAGACATTCCTGCTGTACTGGGCTGGCTTATGTTATCTTTACCATAAAGCTTTCTTATGCTTTTAGTGTATTCCTTATTCTAATTTATTTTCATGCATTGTACATTGGACCACTTTAGATATAATGGTTTGGGCTAGGAAGAACACAACTCAAGGTAGATGTATGCTATAATTTTAAAAAGGTGATTAAATTATGATACAAAGATATAACATGAGTAACTCACTAATTGTCTTTCTAATGTAGTCTTGACATCTGGGATTCCCCTTTATTATTCTTGACCGCATTGAAGGATTCTGGTGTAGACATCTTTAGCATTTGCTAAGTGCTTAGTGCTGGGCTATTGTCAGGCTCTGTGGCAGGTTATCTCAGAGACTGTAAGATACTTCAATTCATAGACTTTAGGGCTCTAAAATTCTACCTGTGTTTTAGGCTATGTTTATCTCAGGATTCTTCCAGTATTTTATATTCACATATTATATTCAAATTTGTAGTATTCTTCTGATTAGTAAATAGGTCTATTAGCCTCTGGTGCAGTCTTTCCTTTTTTCCTCCCTGATGAAATTTCTAGTGAAATCACCTTTGCCAAGCTAGACTAGTATAGTAGATATGATTTTGTAGGCAGGTGATACCTTAGCCTTTTTTTTTTTAATTCAACTCATAGCATTGTCTAAGTTTCATATCTTTTTGAGGTTGTAGTTAATTTTTATTAGTCCTGCTCCTACCCAAAATCTGATGTTCTATAGCACTTTCAATTCTCTTGTACTTTATCATCATGGACATTATATAATGATTCTTTTCCTCTAGTTTAGCTCTAGGCTGGTAATATTCCACCTGATACATATAAATTAAAAGGCTATTGATTTCATGATAATCAAGGTTCCTTCCTAGGCTCTCAGACTGAGGCAGTCAGGGCCATTGGCTGAGCTCAATTTAATATCATGCTGATAGATTTGGGGCACGAGTAGCATGCTGCACGAGTAGAATTTCATCCAGCAGCTGCTTCTGCTTGTAATATGAGTGGACAGTTATCAGCTCACACTTACCATGTCCCTCCCCCAGAAGCATTTGTTGGTATCAGACTAGCTACGAGGAGGGTGGGGAATCATCCTGAAGTTAACCATGCCAGGTGTGAATCAGTTTTTGGGAGCAGAGCAGCATTGGGCAAACTCCTCATGCTTGACACATCTTAGCGGCTCCAGTGCACAATGCAAGTGCTACTGCTTAAATTCTGAAATACTCATATCTTCATGTTCTTATCACTATATTAATTTTTAAAAGGGAGACTATAAAAAGCCAAAGTGAATGAAAACTAAGATCTTAATCTAGATAGTAAGCCTAGGCCATCTGGCTGCTTCTTTTGTGCCATATTGGAGATCTTCTGAAGAGGGTGTGGGGCCTGCAGTGGCAGGTGTCCCATGCATGGCCTCGCCACTAGTGTGCCCACAATCGCATGGCAATCAGGGAGCTGCCAGCATGCCTACCGAAGTTGTCCCTTGTTCCTGGACTCCAGCTCTTCGTATTTGATTCCCCCTCTCTCTCTTTTCAGTAGCATAGCTTGTGTGGGACACTGGAGCCGTTGTGATGGCAGCAGAAGTGTTTTCCCCTTAAAGCCAAGCCCATTATTTTTGATGGAACAGCAGGACGTACAGGGCATGTCTGAAGGGCAGGACAGCTGGCACGGCGGACGACCCACCCCTTATCCCCTGGGAGGTACTTCACTTCTTGTGCTTAACTCTAGCTGTAGCCTGACTTTCATTGAGGGGCTTACTCTAGATTGAATTCAGCCCAGCTCTGTGGTTTCCATACCGGCTGTCTGTTCCCAGAAGGTCCTGAACGGCTTGCTCCTATTATAGGGCCAGCCCTCCTTGCCTGCCTTTTGGCCTTGTTGTCATCTTGCCTGGTGGCTACTGGCTGCCCTTATATTATAATGTAGAGCAGTGGCCTGATGAATCAGAAAACACCCCAGTCTCTTGATAGCACGTTTCTTTCTTTAGAAAAGAGAACGGTAGGGGTTGATCTCAAGTAGCCTCTGAGGTTGACTTACATTGGTCCCTCTTCTTACTTAACAGCCCCGGGATTGACTTTTCATGTTGCATCAGTGTCAGGTTGGGGGGTGTCTATCTGTGCCAAGTCCAATCTCAGCATTAGGACTGGTTGGTTTTAGAGCTGAGAAACAGTGGGTTTTTGCTGATTGTTTTTTATTACCTTATAGTGTATTTTGATATTTCCTTCCTTAGTTTGTTTTATTTTTATTTTCTTACAGTGCTTACTTTTCTGGTGCAGAAAGATTGTTGGGAACAGACAAGAGCCAATGTGGGAGTTTAATTTCAAATTTAAAAAACAGGTGTGTGATCTTTCTTTGTCTTTCAGTTAATATCTTATTATTATTTGTAATATCTTATTTTAATGACTTTTTATCTTTTTCTTTTGGTACTGGGGATTGAACCCAGGGGACATTCTACCTCTGAGCTTTGCCCCAGCCCTATTTTAATTTTTCTTATTTGAAATAAAGTTTCACTAAGTTGCTGAGGGCCTTGCTAAATTGCTGAGGCTGGCCTCGAACCTGTGATCCTCCTGTCTCATCTTCCCAAATGCTAGGATTACAGGCATGTACCACCATGCCCAGCTCAGACTAGGTGATTGTTAAAGAACAGAAATTAATTTTTTCACACTTCTGGAGGCTGGGAAGTCCAAGATCAAGACTTCTTCACGTTCTGTGCTGCTTCCAAGATGGTACTTTTTTATTCCCTTCAGAGGGAAGGAATGCTGTCCTCACATAGAGTATAGAAGGCCCAGAGATGTGGACCTAGTGTGGAGTGTCTTTTGTAGGGGGCTGGAGCCCATTTATGAGGGAGGAGCCCTCAGGACCTAATCTTCCTAAAGACCCACCTCTCAAAACTATTGCGTTGGAGATTAAATTTCAACACGGATGTTGGAGGGGACACAGACATTCAAATTATAACACAAAGCATGAAATGACCTTATTAAGAGTCAAATAATGGGGCCGGGCGTGGTGGCGCATGCTTGTAACCCCAGCATTTGGGAGGCTGAGACCGGAGGATCCAGGTTCGCAGCCAGCCTCAGCTACCTAGTGAGGCACTCTGCAACTTGGTGAGACTCGGTTTCAAAATAAAGAATAAAAAATAGGGCTGGGGGTGTAGCTCGGAGGTAGAATGCCCCTGAGTTCAATCCCCAGTACCGCAAAAAAAAAAAAAAAAAAAAAAAAGAGAGTCAAATAATGGGGCTGGGATGTGGCTCGGGAATAGAGTGCTTGCCGAGCATTCGTGAGGCCCTGGGTTTGATCACTAGCACTGCCATAATAATAATATACGTCAAAATTCATAACGCAAGCCGGGCGTGGTGGCGCACGCTTGTAATCCCAGCATTTGGGAGGCTGAGACCGGAGGATCCCGGTTCGCGGCCAGCCTCAGCTACCTAGTGAGGCACTCCGCAACTTAGTGAGACTTGGTTTCAAAATAAAGAATAAAAAATAGGGCTGGGGGTATAGCTCGGAGGTAGGATGCCTCTGAGTTCAATCCCCAGTACCGCAAAAAACCAAAAAAACAAAACAAAACAAAAAAGAATAAAAAATAGGGCTGGGGGTATAGCTCGGAGGTAGAATGCCTCTGAGTTCAATCCCCAGTACCGCAAAAAACAAACAAAAGAAACCAAACCTCATAACGCCATGAAAAGAAAAAGGAGAAACTGTTTTATATTGAAGTCAAAGATAAGAACCTAATGCAAAAAATAAACTTTGACTGAATCCTGGAGCAGAGAATAAAGAGCTATAAGATACATTTGGGAGAAATTGAGGAAATTTGAATATGCTGTGGTTATTAGATGATATGAAACAATTTTTTTTGTTTGTTTGGTAATGATATGTGGTCATATGGAAGTGTAATCATATTGAATTGTTAAGGGTAGAGTGTCACTGCTACTTCCAAAAGGCTTTGCATCTCATCCTTCTCAAAGTGTGTGAAATTGTGTGTGTGTGTGTGTGTGTAGAGAAAGAGAGAGAGAGATAAAATACAAAGAATGAGAGGGAAGAGGGAAAGAAAATAAGTTTGGCAAAATATCTGGTGGTAGAGTATATGCAGGAGTTTAGTGTACTGCTTTAATAACTTTTCTGTATATTTGAAGACTTTTGTGGTGTGTGTACCTGTGTGTACGAGAGTGCACACCTGTGTGTGTTGTACTGGAGATTGAACCAGGGGTATTCTACCTATGAGCTATATCCCCAAGCCCTGTCTTATTTTTTATTTTTATTTTTATTTTTGTTTATTTTTGCAGTATTGGAGATTGAGCCCAGGGACATTCTACCTTGAGCTGTACCCCCAACCCTATTTTTTTTTTCCTTGTGGTACTGGGGATTGAACTCAGGGGCATTCTACCTCCAAGCTACATCCCCAGCCCTATTTTTTATTCTTTATTTTGAAACCCGGTCTCACTAAGTTGCGGAGTGCCTCACTAAGCAGCGGAGGCTGGCCACGAACTCGGATCCTCCAGTCTCAGCCTCCCAAATGCTGGGATT
>PVLC010013811.1:28983-40899 GCA_004027655.1 Graphiurus murinus
TTTTTTGCGGTACTAGGGATTGAATTCAGGGGCATTCTACCTCCGAGCTATACCCCCAGCCCTATTTTTTATTCTTTATTTTGAAATCGAGTCTCACTAAGTAGCGGAGTGCCTCACTAGGTAGCTGAGGCTGGCCACGAACCCAGATCCTCCGGTCTCAGCCTCCCAAATGCTGGGATTACAAGCGTGCGCCACCACGCCCGGCTAATCTTTATTTTTGAAACAGGGTCTCACTAAGTTGCAGAGTGCCTCACTAAGTAGCTGAGGCTGGCCGCAAACCTTGTGATCCTCCTGTCTCAGCCTTCCAAGTACTGGGATTGCAAGCTTGTGCCACCACACCTGGCTTTATTTTTTTGTTTTGAAACAAGGTCTCACTAAGTTGCTCAGGGTCTTACTAAGTACTAGGATTATAGACATGTGCCACTGCACTGTACTTTTTTTTTGCGGTACTGGGGATTGAACTCAGGGGCATTCTACCTCCGAGCTACACCCCCAGCCCTATTTTTTTATTCTTTATTTTGAAACCGGGTCTCGCTAAGTTGTGGAGTGCCTCACTATGTAGCTGAGGCTGGTCTCGAACCCGGATCCTCTGGTCTCAGCCTCCCGAATGTGGACTTTTTTTAAAAATGTTCTTTATTGGTGCATTATAATCTCACATCATAATGTAAATCATGTTGACAATGACATATGCACACAGCACTTGATGCCCCCCACCCCACCTCCCCATCTCCCATCTTCTGAATACAGAGTACTGGAATTGACAATGATAGTCGATGGTAGTGTACTGGACTTTTAAGAAAAATATCTGGGCATGGTAGCACTTAGGAGGCTAAGATAGGGGGCTTGCAGGTTTAAGGACAACTTTAGCAATTTAGTGAGACTCTAGCAACCTAGTAAGACCCTGTTTCAAAATAGAAAGAAAAAGAGAAGAAAAGAAAAACTCATTGCAACAATGTACTGATGTTATTTGCCTAGTTTTTTGGTCTTGTTTTTGTTGTACTGGGGATTGAATCCAGGGGTATTTCACCTCCGAGCTATACCCCCAGCACTTACTATTTTTTTTTTTTTTTAATTTTTTTTTTTTTTTTTTTTCGGTACTGGGGGTTGAACTCCGGGGCATTCTACCTCCGAGCTATACCCCCAGCCCTATTTTTTATTCCTTATTTTGAAACCGGGTCTCACTAAGTTGCGGAGTGCCTCACTTAGGTAGCTGAGGTTTTTTTTAAAATTTTGAAACAGGGTCTTGTTAAGTTGCTGAGGGTCTTGCTAAATTTCTGAGGCTAGCCTCAAACCTGTGATCCTTCTGTCTCAGCCTCCCAAATATTGGAATTATAAGTGTGCGCCACCAGGCCCAGCTAAAATTTTTTTTTTTTTGACAATACTGGGGATTGAACCCAGGGGACATTCTACCTCTAAGCTAGACCCCCAGCCCTGTTTTTTTATTCTTTATTTTGAAACAGGATCTTACTAAGTTGTGGAGGGCCTCACCAAGTAGCTAAGGCTGGCCTTGTGAACCTGCGATTCTCCTGTCTCAGCCTCCCAAGTACTGGGATTACGAGTGTTTGCCACCACACCTGGCAATTTTTTCTTTTTTTTTTTTCAAAGTGAATGTATTTGTAGTCAACAATAATTAATATGGCTTTATGTTTGAGGTGCTTTGTAGGAAGCCATTAGAAGAGGGTTTGCTAAAAACCTTTTTATAAGAAGGGTAGATACTAGTTCATTTTGTCTCCACCTTTTTGCTTAAACTATTTGAGATCTTGGCCACAGGGAGGATCTGTTTTGTCTGTCTTTACTTTTTATCCTCAGAAGTCTTATTTTTGTCACCTGTAGCTTATACTAGTGATACACACTGTAAATACAGTTAGTTACTTGATGGGAGGTGACTTACAGGTAAAGTTTTTAATTAAAAGTCATATTTTCCTGTTGGTTCATTTCAAAAACATGGCTCTGGGGAAGAAATTTGGTTCTTATATTTTACTTTTTTTGCGGTACTGGGGATGGAACCTGGGGGCATTCTACCTCCGAGCTATAGCCCCAGCCCTATTTTTTATTCTTTATTTTGAAACAGGGTCTCACTAAGTTGTGGAGGGCCTCACTAGGTAGCTGAGGCTGGTCTCGAACCTGGATCCTCCAGTCTCAGCCTCCCAAATGCTGGGATTACAAGCATGTGCCACTATGCCTGGCTCTATATTTTACATTTAAAAAATAAAAGATGCTCACAATCTGTGATACCCACTGGACAAAGTGCATCATAGGGCCTTTCTGGGAAGAGACTGAGGGCCAGTCTTAGCAGTGCAGAGATGAATATTAACTGCAGGAAAGTGAATGCTGAGATTCCTTTTAGTTCTGAGATTTGTGAATCCTTTGTTTAATGGCACCTGATATTAGGAGCTTCTGCTTCCATTTCTTTCGTCATTTTTTGGAGTTTGCCAAGTCACAAGGAATTTGCAATCTTTGAGATATTGGAGAGTCTTTTCATTTGTCAGATAGCAGGAGTACCATCTGAGTGAACTTCAAACCCACTGCTACATTTGCTCATCCAAGTATGTTTTCCCTTCTTCCAAAGGGCAGATTTTCTTTGATCCTTGCATATAGGTGTGTGTGTGTGTGTGTGTGTGTGTGTGTGTGTGTGTGTGTACGCACACGTGCACGTGTGCTGTTGCATTTCATTGGTAGACTCTTATAAAGAGATAAAATATTTCTTCTAGGTCATTAGATTAATTATTAGCTCCTTCAGTCCCCTAGGTTAAAGAGCAAGTGTATGGGACGATTGCAGCCTCCCATTCAGTATGAAGATGTTCACACCAACCCAGACCAGGACTGCTGCCTACTGCAGGTCACCACCCTCAATTTCATCTTTATTCCAATTGTCATGGGAATGATATTTACTCTGGTAAGTAGGGACTCAGGATTTCATTCATAGCTCTTCATAGACTCTCACTCTATGTAGGTAAAGAGATTTGTAAATTTAACCTTTGAGGAAAAAATTTCTGAAGACTAATAAAAATGTCTGAAATCTGATTTGTATATTAGCAACATACAGATTTGGGGAGAAGTTAAATATGTCTGAGAATATTTTTTTACCTGTTTCCTTCTTTGTAGGAAAGGGAATGTCTTTGTATCTTCATGTGTGATCATTAATGACTGAGACATTATCCTGAAAGGAATAATGATGAAATATATACATGAGCTCTGTATGTCAGGACTGTGAGGCAGTCATGTGGTATCAAATTGATTATTAAAATATAGGGTGAGTGGGTATGGTGGCTTACGACTGTAATCCCAGTACTTGGGAGGCTGAGACAGGAGGATCTCAGGTTTGCAGCCAGCCTCACTTAGTGAGGCCCTCTGCAACTTAGTGAGACCCGGTTTCAAAATAGAGAATAAAAAATAGGGTTGGGGGTATAACCTGGAGGTAGATTGCCCCTAGGTTCAATCCCCAGTACTGCCCCCCCTGAAAAATAAAACATATGATGACCAGCTCTATCCTTTGTGTGATGGTCTGGCTATTCAAGACTTGGCAAAGAAATCTTTTCTGTGTCTTGGGCATATGTTGAGAGATATATAGAGTTCTTTAAAATGATGATAGTTTTTTATGGTAAAATAAATAATTATGCTTCATAAATAATTTTTTTGTACTGGGGATTGACCTAGTGGCATTCTACCTCTGAGCTACACTCCCAGCCCTATTTTATTTTTATTTTTGAAACAGGGGTTTGGTAGGTTGATGAGAGTCTCAGTACTTGTTTAATCTGCAGTACTCCTGTCTCAGAATCCCCAGTACTTGGATTACAGGCGTGTGCCACCACGCCTGGCTAAGAATTTAAATAATACACAGAATTTGTTGAGAAAGGCGATATTGTCTTGTAATTACCATTAACCTTCAGGGAGCTGGTTTTTTTTTTTTTTTTTTTTTAATGTGTCTATTAATATGTTCATGTATAATAATTTCATATAATTGAGGTTATGTCATATTTGCTGTTTTTATTGTAGGCACTTCTCCCCTCTCTCTAGGTTAAGCCATATTAATGACCTGTTATATACTCACACTTCATGTACTCCATACTAATTCTATACAGACCTGTATATACATACTTGGAGATTTTGTAGTACAAAAAATAGGATTAGATTTATGTTCCGTACATCTTGCTTAACTTGTTCAGCAGTATCTCTTCAAAATCTCTTCAAGTCATCTCTCTCAGCTCTAACCCAATGTAAAAACAATTGACTTTGATGGTAGTCTGTGCCTATTTATCCTAATTTATTCATTATAGTTTTAATATACGAAGCTGAGAAGACCTTACAAAATCACCCTTAATTTTTTATGTCTTTACAAAGGAGTTGGCAACTTAGAGATTAAATTTGTGACCTAGCCAGTGTAAATTATGTCTGGACTGTCTCAGGATGAGCCATAGGAAGCCAAGGTTGTTTAAATTGGGTACTAAATTTGCTTTTTCCTTTTAGTTTACTATTAATGTGAGTACAGACATGCGGCATCATCGAGTGAGACTGGTGTTCCAAGATTCTCCTGTCCATGGTGGTCGGAACCTACGTAGTGAGCAGGGTGTGCAAGTCATCCTGGACCCAGTGCACAGCGTTCGACTCTTTGACTGGTGGCATCCGCAGTATCCATTCTCCCTGAGAGCATAGTTACTGCTTTCCATCTCTTGAGACAGCCCTGAGCCTAGTCCACTAGTAATCAGATTCTAGTTGGTGGTGGGGGCGGGTTGACTGTATATCTGATTAGTAATGCACATACTCTCTGGGTTCCTGGGGTTCTTATTACTGGAGGGAGACGGGTTGAATCAAGAGGAAGAACAACTATGGTTTATAAACATATTTTAATGTAAAATTTGCATTTGAAAGGAGAAACTTTGCCCTGTTTTCTGTGTTAAAACCCCATTTGGTGCTATTGAGTTTGTTGTTTATTCTTTCATCCTAGTGGAAATGGATGAACTTGCTCTAGGGAAAAATTAAACTCTTAAATCTTCAAACAAGGAAGTTATCCCGCATGGATCGGGGGAACCCAGAAACCTAAAATTTTTGTTACTACTGCTTCCTATTTAGCTGCCCCTCAAATTCAAGTGAATATTTTCTCTTTTCCCAATAAGCTTCTCCAGAAATAAAGCAGGCGACAGGGTTTTCAGAATCTTAAAAGATTGGCTTGTACATCTTTTTAAAAATAATTTTTGGATATTTATTGTATAAATATTGCTTTGTCAATTTTAGATGTTAGGGTTTTTTTTTTTTTGCTTGAGGCTGACTTTGTGCCCTTGTTATTGTACTAGGAACTTTACATAGTGTTCTAATCTTTACAGTCTTGCAAGGTAGGTGAAACTATTACCATTTTATGGCTGAGTAACTGAATCAGTGACTTACCCAAGGCTATGATAGCCAATAAATGCAGTTGGGATTCTGACCCATGTACTTTTTGCTATGCAACAATTTAAAAGGTCAGTTTCATTTTTCATGTGACAGATGGTGGTAAAAGAGTAGGCAGAATATAATAAGGTAAAAACAAAAATTTGATCAGCCTAAAAAGTACATAAGATCGACGAAAGAATCATTTTAAATATTCTTAAGTAAAACCAAGAAAGTTACTTCAGGACAAATAGTGGCATTTTCATTAAATTGTTAGGAAGGTGTTTATTATGCCAAAGGTTATTTTAAGAAAATGCATTGCGTGTTGAAACCAGCCTCTTGAGTCACAAGCACTCAGTGACTGCTCTGCTCTGCCCTTCACTGTGCTGCCTCTGCTGTCATCCTGTGTGCCCACAGGAGCCTGGCCTTTTGTCCGTGCAGGAATGTCAGTGTCCTGTCGATCAAAGGACTTGCTATGGCTAGTGTATTCTGAGAAGAGGGGATCAAGATTATCTCAGAAGATAATCTTGCTGTTCCCCCGCCACCCCAACCAATGAGCTGGATATTGTCAATAGGTGGGCCTTAGGATGGTATTCTTTAAACATGAAAATCTTGTGGGGGTAGAAATTATGTGAGCCACACTGCTAAATTAGCTTTTTTTTTTTTTCTTTTCCTTATTGTTTTCCCCATTCCCTATTATTTAATGAACATTCTTAGGAAGCATCTGCTTAATACTGCTAACAGCTAGCCTTACCCCACATTGAGGGTGGTATTAAAGCTGTTCACACAGAAAGTGAGCCTGGGTCAGTGAAAAACAGAATTTGGGTATTTAAATGATAAACTTAAGGACAATAAGCCCCTTACAGATCTCTTCCATCAAAAGTTAGTTGCCTCTTTACAGTAGAAGGAAAGAAGCACAAAGCCCCTAATTCCCTCAACAAAAGATGCCATGGACTAGAAGGAAGTTGGATTGATGGATTGTATGTCCCCCATTAGGAGTTCCCTTTAAAGGGGGTGTGTGTGTGTGTGAAATAAATTTGGCTTAATAATTGTATTCTGACTCAACTTTTGTCAAACTCCATGGTATGATGATAGATATAATATGGATATTGTCTCTGCTATTTTCTCACATTGACAAATGTAAAATGTATTATCAATGGTTATCTTGGCTTTAGTCTTCCTCTGCATTGGCTGAATTGCCTTTGCAGCATGAGTCGTGTTAGTGAAAAAATGTTCATGAAGAGGGATTTCCTTTTGGTAAGAACTCTTAACCTGGAGGAGAGAGTTTTTAACCAGTACTCTCTGGACTACAAGTTAAAAATTGCTTACTGGCCGGGATTGATGGCGCACACTTGTAATCCCAGTACTTGGGAGGCCGAGACAGGAGGATCGCAGGTTCGAGGCCAATCTCAGCTACTTAGTGAGGCCTTCTGCAACTGAGACCCTGTTTCAAAATAAAGAATAAAAAATAGGGCTGGGGGGGGGGGTGACTTGGAGGTAGAATGCCCCTGGGTTCAGTCTCCAGTACGGCAAAAAAAAAGTCAACATAAAGAATAAAAAATAGGGCCTAGGGGGTGGAACTTGTAGGTAGAATACCTCTGGGTTCAATCCCCAGTACCTCACACACACACAAAAAACCCAAAACTGCTCAATTTTTACTTCTTACACACACACACACACACACACACAATTTTGCTCTGAGGATTAATACAGATTTAACTTTAGCTCTCCCCCCAATAAAGAATTACTGAGATTTCCTTGCCATCTTCCACAAATGGAAGAGCTCTAAACCAAATGGTGACTATATTGGGGGGAAAATAGTTAAGTGAAAGGCTATATGTGTTAATGATCTCAACTACAGCCTTTGCTGTTGATAGAGAACTATGTGTATGTATATATGTGTGTGTATATATATATGCATATGTACACATTGCATGTATATAAAAATTCTTCACACTTGTAGCAGTGCTTTTAGGGTGTTTGTAAAGGATTGAGTAGGCACTGTGATGAGCCAGATGGGAAAGATGCATTAATAGCCATGGTGGTGGTGGGAGGGCACCGGGCAAGGGAGCAATTGAGGGAAATGGAGAGGTTTAGTTACAGTTTGTCAGGAATTTTGGCATTTGAGTCTGTTTCTATATTATGTATCTACACTAGGCAAACATCTCATTTTATAGTAACAGTGTTAGAACAGTCTGATGCCTGAAGCAAGTGACAATTCACTTAAGTTCATACTACAAAAATTTATCTGGATTTCAAGTTTTTTCATTTAAAAGATGGGTGGGAGAGAGAAGGTGCGGAAGGTACCTGCACAATTTAGAGAACAGGTTGTTGGACCAGGAGATTAGGGACAGGGTGAGTTCCAAGGGAGGGGCGGGTGTACCCTGCATTCGCGGCCCTGAGTCCTTAACTCCTGCCAGGTGAATCCCTGGCACTCTGCCACCTCGCTGGCACTCCAGAGGCTGAACCAAGATGGCGCACAGCATCAAAGCGGCGCCCGCATCACGTGCCAGGGCCGGGAGCGCCCGCGGGCGGGAGGCGTGGCATCAGAAGAGGTGGCGAGGCTCCGCCCTTGGGGGTGGAGCCAGGGTGTCTGCGGAGGGGGCGGGGCCTTGAGGCAGGGCGCTAGGGCGGCGGAGGCTGCAGCTACCTCCGCGAGCAGAGCTCTCGGCTTCCTAGGACGTGTCGCGCTGCCCAGGTCGGGGGCGGCTCCCGGTTTCTTCCAAGCCGACCTGCCCGCTGCCCAGCCTTCAGTGATTGCCCGCAGGTGAGCGCCCAGAGCCTGGGCTGGGGGGAAGGATGCCTCTTTTTCTCAGCTCCAGGTCCCCTCCAGTTTGGGGAGAGGGGGTCTCTAGCGTGCGTTGGGAAACAGTCCCTTTTTTGCTCAGGATGTTCTGCGGCAGGCGTCGATACTGTTCCCTCCGCCGCCCCTCGCCAGCCTTCGCGGTGCCCGGTGCCCTTGGGGATGAGAATGGGGGGCGATGCCCGATTCGCAGGGAGGGCGTGGAGTTCGCTTTCCGCTCCATAGGGAGGAGGACTGAGTTGGCTAGGTTTTGGGTGGGAACTGGGTAGACTGCAACTCCCTTTCCCCTCCAGGAGAGTCAAAGGAAAAGCGCCTTTGGGCTGGAGAGCCAACTCTGCTCCTTTGGGCAAGCGCTTCTGAGGGACTGAGATCCTCGTGCTTCCTGGGGGGTCTTAAGCCTCCCCGCGTCTCTCATTACACCCTTGTTACTATTGCCAGCTCTCCATTCCTGGAACTGCCAGTCTCAGGCTGTGCCAGAGATGCCCCCATCTCTGCAGTGCCAGGGCGGTGGGGTGGAAGGAGCGCCCAACCGGAGGCCTGGTGGGGGTGGGGATGAGGTGGGCGCAACAGGAAAAGACAGCTGGAGTAGATTCCTGAACTGGGAGGATGCAAGTGGGGAACTGATTTGTCCACGCAGTAGGGATGTTTCCCAGTACAGGTCTTGAGGTTTGGATGGCGGATAGGAAGAGGTCGAGTAGGAGGACTTGGAAACATGGTGTGGGTGGTTTTCTGTTAGAAGGAGAGATCCAGGACAAAGTGCCACTAGGGCTGATGTCACCTCTCGAGGAGAGATGCGCGGGTAGTATTCATTGAGAGGTAGGGGAATTGAGACAATAGTTCAGCTCTTCTATGAGAAGAGCAAGTGGTTAGGAAGGAGGCTCTGCTTAGCAAGGGAATCCTCTGCTGATGTGAGTTTAAGGGCCCCCCACCAGGAGCCAGGTTGCAGGGGCTTTCTGCAGTCCTTCCCAGAGTTGTTGGAACTGGTACTTAGTATTTTGTTCAACATCCAGCAGACATTTTTGGGCTAGACACCATGCATGATGCTTGGTCATCTAAAGGCAATTGAGGGCCATGGAGCAGCTAAAAGGTAACCATAGTCAGCACACATAATAGGTACTTTGTTAGCACTCCTCCCACCTACACACGATTTTTAGTTACATTGCTGTTGGATTTCCAGAAGGTTCCACCCCTTGCGGTCCCTACCACAGTTAACTGGCCAGGTAGTCCTAGGGAAGGTGCCTTAGCAGAAAGGACAGCTTGAATGATTTCCCTTGATTATTTCCTCAATTTTTGTCCTAAGGTCTGAGGAGGCTTCCTCAGATGAATGGTATCTCAAAGTAATGAGTCAGAGGCTAGTACAGTTGTTATTGGGCGGCAAGAATGTGTTAGATATTCTGCATGGTGGGGGATACCACTATGCAGGGGGATCCAGAGGATGGAAAGGTATGGGGGGAGGGGGCATTCAGTGGTGTTTGGGTGTGCTGCTGAGCATGTCATGCTGTCAGAGTATGTGAGGTCTGGCTGTGTGGTTGCAAAGAAGGAATTGGTGGGGCAGGGTAGGTATCAGGCTCCTGGCCCCCCTCTATGAGTTAATTGACAAAGTTTTAGAGTTGGAAAGAGTTATCAGGAGCGGAGTATAATGGTACATTCCTGTAATCCCCATCCTTGGGAGGCTGAGACAGGAGGATCGCAGGTTCTAGGACAGTCTCAGCAAGTTAGTGAGAACCAGTTTCAAAACAAAACAAAAACAAAAAACGCTGGGAGCATAAGCTGGTAGGTAGAATGCCCCTGGGTTCTATCCCCAGTACTCCCTCTCCCCCCCACACACAAAAGAGTTATCAAGAGCCTGGTGTGGTGGTGCATTCCTGTAATCCCAGTACTTGGGAAGCTGAGACAGGAAGATAGCAAGTTTTAGACCAGCCTCAACTTAGACTCTCAACAACCTAGTGAGAGCCTGTTTCAAACTTAAAAAAAAAAAAAGGGAGGGGAGGGGGCTGGAGTGTAGCCTTGAGGTAGAATGACCCTGGGTTTAATCCCCAGTACCATTACCAATAAATAATAAATATTGAAAAGTTATCAGGAATTGCTGTTGGTCCTTTCTGAGCCCACTGAGGCTGGCAGGACTGGAGCTGGAGAGTGAGTAGTTGGGCTGTGGTGGTGGTGAGATGGGGATGAAGGCTCAGGAAGTCCAGGGAGCTGGACAGGGGCTTTAAAACACAGGGGAGCCAAGGATACGCTCTCCCCGGCCTTAGGCTCTATTGTGTTGGGTTGGTCGATGTGTTGCTAAATAAACAGGTGTGGTGACTGGGTGGTATAGAGTTGTGAGTGCCATGCATGTGCGTGTATGTATGTGGACCTGTGCATCTGCACACGCCTGTGTGTTCAGGGAGGACCGAGGGAGTGAAAGCCACCTCTGAGGCTGGCTCCCAGGTAGGAAACTGGGAAAAACAGAGGGGAGAGAGCGGGGTCAGAGGGAGGGATAAGTGTGTATTGCAGCCACATGAAGTCACCATCTGACCCCCTCTGGCCTGCTGGCTCACTGACCTATAATTAGCTCTGGAGGGCAGACGGTGCTGGCTCACAGGAATGTGGCATGTTGATGGCCAGCAAGTGAAGAGTATTCAGAGGAGCTGTGGTCCTCTGCTGAGGACCATATGCCCAGCACTGTGGTCCTCTGAGAACTCCACTCTGAGAGGCGCTGCTTCTAGGTGACCCTTGCTATTTGCTATACTGGAAGAGGCCTGAAGGAACTGAGAATGCCACTGGGAACAGGGCTGGTAGGAGGAAATGCAAAGGGGCAAGGAGTTCTACAGGAGGATGGGAGGAGCCCACAGTCAAGAGGACCCCAGGAACTCCCCTCTTGTCTTCACCTGGCCGCTGCCTTAGCGCAGAGCGTAACTGCTGCCCGGCTCCTTGCTCTGCCTGCAGAGGGGCTTGGGTGCTGCCGTCCTGGGCCTCCCTCAGGTGTCTTCTCTTCTTCTAGAAGTGAGCTCGAGCTGAGGGCAGGTACCTGCTTTTCCCCTGGGGGCTTTCCTTGATGGGGCCCCTTCATTCTGAGAGCTGATGGAGAAACTGCTCCCCAGCTGATTCAATTGGTCATACTCCAAGTGGTGCTTACCTCTGACCCCCAGACTGGGTGAGAGACAATATTTGGTCCCGTGCTCCTCTGTATTGCTCTTGAGTGGTTCTATGTATAACTTCCAAGTAGTCTAAACTTCCCAAGGGCTGATACCATCTGTAATGGTATTGGAATCATGGAAATCACTCAGTGAGTGATTGTTGGATTGAAATCCAAGAGGTCTAGACGCCTTCTAGTCCCCTGGGTTCCATGAAGGACCTCCTTGCAACTAGAAATATTTATCCTGGAGCAGAGGAGCCTCTGGGGACCCTGTAAGTGTTGTTTATACCTTACTGGAGGAATTAGATCCTGTGGGTGGTAAAGTGAAGCTCTTTAAGTTTCTCATAAAGCATGGTATATGTTAGAGTTATAACCCTGAATAATACTATGAGTGTATAGATTTAATATACATTATATATACTCTGTTAACTATGTAAATAGGTAATGAACATTTTATTTTTATTTAGTTTTTTTTTTGTGATATTGGGAATTGAAGTCAAGGATGTTCTACCTCCAGCCCTATTTTTTTTTTTTTTTTTTTGGTGCAGTACTGGGGATTGAACTCAAGGGCATTCTACCTCTGAGCTATACCCCCCAGCTCTATTTTTTATTCTTTTTTTTTTTTTTTTTT
>PVLC010013812.1:0-40704 GCA_004027655.1 Graphiurus murinus
TGATTTCCCAGGAGTCAGTAGGAACTTGGGAGCACCTAGTTACACAATTATGCTGGGCATTTGATGAATCACAGCAACACCATCATTTATTGCTCCAGTGATGAACATGCACAGCTGCTGGAAGTGTTTTTATGAGACACTGTGTGGTAGAGAAATGTGCGGTATGGTGACAGTGCTGTTTTGAGTGGAAACACCAGAAGGCTGGGCCTCAGAGGTTCTGGATGAATCTGGAAGGGGCTCCAGCACAGGCAGCAGAGCCCAGTAATTGGGGGAGATGGTGATGGAAAACAGGTAGGAAAACAAAAAGCATTGAGCTCCTGCTGGTGGAGCATTCCAGAAGGCAAGGAGAAGTCAGAAGACGAGGCATTTAGATAATCAGAAGACCAGGCATGCACAAATGTTGATGGAGGTGGAGGAGATTTATGTACAAAAATGTTCAGCGCTCTTACTGATAATAGTATGAAAGACGGAAATAACTCAATTATTTCCTAATTGCATAACAACAGAGGATTAAATCAATTATTATTCATTCATTTATATGCTGTTATGTAGGCATCACTAATGATACTGTGAAGAATTTGCAGTGAAATGGGGAATACTCCTGACCCATGAAAAATGAGCAGGATACGCAACCAGCTGGTGATCTCAAGCATCCTCTTGGTTCTAGTTTATAGTCCCACTGTTTTCTTCTTCCCTTTGCATGCACATAATTAAAAGAAAAGGCTTTTTTACTTGAATGCTCATGAAGTCAATACATCTGCATTGTGGGGAAATCGGAAAGCATAGAAAAGTATTTGATAAAGGAAAATCAGAACGACCCGCAATTCCATTACCCAGTGACAGCTGTTGCCGATGTGTGGGTGCACTTCATTTTAGTTATATTTTTCTTCCCTAGTGTGTTGCCCAAGTCTTCAGAGTGTTTGGAGACACCATTGCCTTTGCAATGAACATAACTTGAGCCTCTCTTTCTTAATCTGCTGCTGTTGGTCCTGTGCCCTACAGAGATATCTGCCTGTGGACTTAGTGAATTCACCCTATCTACTCACCATTCTGCTTTCTAGGATCTATGACATCTTTCTCCTTGACCTCTAAGAAAGGCTGTGACATGAAAAAGGCCTTGGGTAAACTAAGGTAAATGGTAAGCATCCCTCTAGGGATCCATTGATTGCTCCCTGCTCCTGGGAATGTCTTACTGTTGGGCTTTTCTGTAAGTTCTAGCCTTTTACCATCCCAACTGCTACCTGATCAACAAGAATAAAGTAAAATAATTCCCACTGGCATATTAAACAGTTTCCCTCTACCCAGACTTACATAAGGAGCCAGCCTTGATTCTAAACTCAAAAATTATTATCCAGTTGTTCTCCTAAACGAAAGATAAATTACTTCTATAATATATAGCCTTATGTCCTTAGGAATAGCAAATTTTGCTTTTTGAAATTGCATATATGTATATATGTGTATATAAACATGCATAGAGATGTACACACACACATACATATATACATGCCCATAAGGTATATATATGTATATATATATATATGTATATATACATATACATATGCATATATATATCCATAAAGCATCTACGTGTAAAATAAATATGTGTGTATTTATAGATGCACCTCGACTTATGATGGATTATGTCCCAATAAACTCATCGCAGGTGGAGAATATCGTAAGTTGAAAATGCATTGAATGCGCCTGACTTGCTGAACATCATAACTTAGTAACATGGTAGAGTATTGGTTGTTTCTGCTGTGATCATGGGGCTGGCTGGGGGCTGCAGCTCCCTGCCACTGCCCAGCATCACTAGAAAGGACTGGACTGCAAGTCACTAGCCTGGGATAAGAGTACAGTTTCTACCGAATGTGTATCACTTTTGTACCATTGCAAAGTCAATAGAGCTACACAGGTAACCACACAGAATATAGTAGCATTCAACAGTAAGTTATTATTGTATTGCTCATGCACTGGTAGGGTTGTTCCAGGCATGCCATTTTGGGGTCCAGGCAGAAGGGACAGTGGACATTGTGGTACGTTCTTCCCAGGGTGAATCTCTGGAGGGTAACAGAACGAGCCCAACAAAACAGAAGTTTTGAGCCTCTGTTTACACTGTGCATTGTCAATATCCCATTAGCTAAAGCAGGTGACACAGCCAACCCTCAAGCCCAGGTGTGTATGGAGGAATAAGTTCCTTCCATTTCATCAGGGATGTGGACATATACTACAGTGAAGCATTGAAGCGCTGAGAACAACAATTCAATCAATAAGGTATTTCCAACTCCAGTCTTGTATTTTATGCCCATTTGTAACCCACCTCATATGCTTTTTGGAACAAAGTAGATCAGAACGAACGTGAAAGTGCAAGGGAGAAAAGGAAGTTAACATACCGCCATGTTAACAATCGCTGTCTCAGAGAGGCGGGATGAAGGATGGTTTTTATTTTCTTCTTTGTCCCTTTGATTTTCTAAGATAAATAGGTGTTATTTTTTTTAAGAGTTGGACGATAAATGTACACCCATATAATTCATTTCCTTTCAAAAAGTCTATGCAGGAAAGTAGTTGGGAAGAGTAATTGGGGAGACAAAGAAGCAATTATTTCAGAGAAAATTCAGAGGAAAACATTGGTTTTGGGGGAAGGTGGTATTGATATTCATGATTAAGGTCCCTAGTGTTGGGGGGTATGGGGCACATGGTTCCAATTATTAAATAAATATATAAGTAAATAAATATATACCTATATATTGACTCCTTGGCAACCACCTGCAGTGAATGGACTGGCAACCAGTTCCCATCTGGCCCACCAGTTCTGGTAACTCTGTTATTGCCTCAATTATAAGATATGCACACAGTGGAATTCCACTCAGCAACAAAGAAGAAACAAAATTATGTCCTTTGCAGGAAAATGGATGGGCCTGGAGAACACTGTTATGTGAGATTAGCCAGTCACAGATATACATTGGTGCCTTGGAGTCTCACATCATAATGTAGTTCAGCCTGACAGGGACATACATGCACACAGCACTGGGTGAGCTTCTCCCGGCTCCCTCCCCCCTCCCTCCCCATTCCCCATTCAAGGTATCGATACTGACATTGGTATTATCACACATCTACGTAACTTCCATGGAAGTGCCTCCTTTGTTAATTATCCACCCTCCCCACCCTTACCTGCCCCACCTTCCTTGCTCCACTTGCGTTTCTCCTCTGTTATCTAAAGCCCCTGTTATATCCTCATTACTCCTTAGCTTCTACATATGAGAGAAAACATAAGACTCTGACCCTTTACTTTATTTGACTGGCTAATCTCACTTAACATAATGTTCTCTAGGTCCATCCATTTTCCTGCAAAGGACATAATTTTTTTTTTTTTTTTTTTTTTTTTTTTGCGGTACCAGGGATTGAACTCAGGGGCGTTCTACCTCCGAGCTATACCCCCAGCCCTATTTTTTATTCTTTATTTTGAAACTGAGTCTCACTAAGTTGCGGAGTGCCTCACTAGGTAGCTGAGGCTGGCCGCGAACCCGGATCCTCCGGTCTCAGCCTCCCGAATGCTGGGATTACAAGCGTGCGCCACCACGCCCGGCTCCAAAGGACATAATTTTGTTTCTTCTTTATTGCTGAGTAGAATTCAATTGTGTGCATATCCCATAATTGAGGCAATAACAGAGTTACCAGAACCGGTGGGCCAGATGGGAACTGGGGTTTGAAGCCAGGTCCATTTACTGCAGGTGGTTGTCAAGGGGTCAGAACAAGTCATCCAGGAGAAGGAACTCCAGGCTCAGCCCCAGTACAGAGCCTGGGCTGCTCACAGCTTCCTACCTCGGTGAGAAGCAGGTCTCCAGATGAAGGCGAGCTGAACTTAGGTGAACAAAGCGACTTTCAGATGTGAGCAGAGTCAGCAGGGAGCTGAGTTGTGCCTGTCACGTGTCTCTAATAAGCAGAATGCAGTCTAACACCCAAGGACCACCAGAACAGTGGTTCTTAAACTTCATCATGCCTTAGTATCATGGGTGAAAATCATGTGTGAAAATACAGATTGCTGGGCTCCACCTCCAGAAATTCCAATTGAAGAGATTTGGGACGGGACCTAGGAATCTGAATTTCAAACAGGTACCCAAGAAAAAGGTTGAGCCTGCTGGTTCTGGAACCATAGTTTGAGAATCACCACACTAGAACAACTGTTCTCGACTGGCTTTCAATTTCTATAATCAGGAGAGTTTTAAAATATCCTGATGCCTAGGCTGCACCCCAGACCAATTAAACCAGAATTTGGGGGTGGGACTCAGTTATCACGATTTTTTTAAAGCTCCCAAGGTGAATAGAATGTGCAGCCAATGTTGAAGACTGCTGCTCCAAGGAGAATTAATTTAATCTGTTTAACTACTGAGTACATTGGCAGGAGGTGCTAAATTAGCTCATCACCAACCACCGCCTCTTTCTCTGTGGACCGGGGAATTGAAATGGTACCTGCGGAAGTCTCTTGGAAGAGTGAAGTGTGAAGCTTGGAACTTGGCTGCCTTCTTGGATTCCAAGGAAAGTAGGCAAAGCTCTTGGCACTTGGTTGAGGACAGATAGAGGAGAAACACTGAGAATCCTAACCTGGGTATGTCTCCCGTGGAGAGGATCAAAGTCATGTTGGATGCAGGATGTTTTTGTTGTAAACTGGAAGAGACATGTAGCCCAAAGGTGAAAGAACACAGCCAGCCTTTGAAGCCATCTCTATAGGTCATGGGAGAAGTCCAAGCTACGTCATATGTAGTGCTTAGGAGCTGGATAGCTTGGAAGGCGTGAATTTCACCCCAGGACTTACCTTCTGTTAATCTCTCTTTCTCTCCTCTTACTATGAGATTTTCTTGCTTCTAATCTAGGCACCCACCAAGTCCCATTCTCAGGAGTGTTTTAAAAAACTAACCTATTAAAAAATCGGAGACAGCAGTGAGCTCTTTTCCTGTGAGGTATTAGTTTAAAGCATACTTCTTCCTGTAGGGGGAGTCTTACACCCTTACATTTTGGTAAAGGATACCTGACAATAAAAAAGAATTATCGTGTCAAGAATAGCTCTTTCTTTCTTTCTTTCTTTCTTTCTTTCTTTCTTTCTTTCTTTCTTTCTTTCTTTCGCAATACTGGGGATTGAACTCAGGGGCATTCTACCTCTGAGCTATACCCCCCAGCCCTATTTTTTATTTTTTATTTTGAGCTGAGGGTCTCACTAAGTTGCAGAGTGCCTCACTAGGTAGCTGAGGCTGGCCTCGGACCCAGATTCTCTGGTCTCAGCCTCCCAAATGCTGAGATTACAAACGTGTGCCACCACGCCCAGCTAAGAAAAGCTTTTTCATGGTGAGGTTGCAGATTGGAAACAAAATGAGAACTGCCTTCCCAAACCTTGTTAGGGATGGACTGTGTCCTCAAAATCACATGTCACCAAAGTCTTAATCCTGCTATGCATGGTGGTGCATACCTGTAATCCCAGTACTTGGGAGATTGAGACAGGAGGACAGCAGGTTTGAGACCAGCTCAGCAACTTAGTGAGACTCTCAGCAACCTATTGAGACCCTGTTTCAAAATAAAATATATATTAAAAAATGGGCTGGGATTGTAGCTCGGAGGTAGAATTCCCCTGGGCTCAATCTCTAGTACTGCCTTCTCACCCAATCCTAGTCCCCAGTGTTTCAGAATGTGACTATATTTGGAGTTGGAGGTCTTTAAGAGGGAATTGAATTAAAATGAAGTCATATGGGTGTGCCCTAATCCACCATGACTGGTGCGCTTATACTAGGAGGAGTATGGAACACAGATACACACAAAGGGAAGATTTTCTGCAAGTGGAGGAGAGAGGCCAACCCTGCCAGCACCTCTATCTCATACTCCCAGTCTCCAGGACTGCAAGATGATAACTTCCTATTGCTTAAGGCATCTATTCTAGGGCATCTTGTTATAGCAGCTCTAGCAGACTAGTACAGGTTTGTACAAGTGGCTTGCAGAGGAAGAATCAAACTCATTTCCCAGAGGACCAGACAACTGAAAATTACAGGCAGGTAGATTAGGTTCAAAAGAAATATAATTGAACATTGTCGACTGGCTGCTTCTAACATGAAAAATACTCTCTTACATTATTTGTCTCCATTTTTCATTTTTCTTTTCTTTTTTTTTTTAGTAAGAGAGTTTCATTTTGTAAGTGGGAGAGTAAATGGTTTCTTGGGGAGAGGGGGTTGGAAGGCCAAATGGTGGGTAGAAGAACCGAGAGGGAATGAAGCGATGTTGGTTCCTTGCTCAGTCTTTTGGGCTGGTTTTGAACTCCCTGAAAAGAAGAGTTTAGACGCAGAAGTTGAAAAAAAAATAAGAAAGACTCGATGGGCTGTATGTTAAGCACTTTCTGGTACTTAGTAAATGCCCTGTACATAGAAATACTCCAGCATTTTGACTGTCAGCATGTTCTCCATCCACTTCTCCTTTATCTTTGTAGGAGGCACCACGGTGTGGACTTTACCAGTTTCCAAGCATTGCTCTTTCCCTGGAAATTTCCATGCCTATCCAAAAAGCCACTTCCCATGTGAGGGAGCCCTCTGGCGGCTGCTGGTTGGACCAGGAGTTCTCACAAGACCTCAGATGGGCGGGTCACGGTTTCTTCTGCAAAGGAATTTGGAATGGGACCATAAGATTTCAGCCTCCATCAAGCCAATATGTAGAAACGCAGGCAGGAGCTGAGGCATATGCAGTTTTCCTTTTCTTTCTTTTTCTCCACGTGTACTGCAGGTTTGCAGGGAGAGAATAGCTCAGACTACTAGAAATCTGTGTGAAAGTTGCACAGAGACTAGTTATGGATCAATTTTCATTTGCTGGCTTCTTCCTCAGCTGCTTTCCTGCCCCCAGATCCCCCATGACAAACCCCTCAGGACTTAAAATACAATACGTTTCTGTTCGACTACAGGCTTTCCTGATGACTGTTGATTGAACATCGGTAGCATTTGGCCAGGAGGAGTACGATGCCTTTCATTCATTCTCTCTCTGTCTCTGTCTCTGTCTCTCTCTTTCTCTCTGTGTCTCTGACTCTCTCTCTCTGTCTCTGTCTCTCTCTCTCTCTCTCTCTGCAGTACTGGAGATTGAACTCAGGGGCATTCTACCTCCGAGCTACACCCCTAGCCCTATTTTTTATTCTTTATTTTGAAATAGGGTCTCACTAAGTTGAGGAGTGCCTCACTAAACAGCTGAGGCTGGCCAAGAACCCAAATCCTCCTGTCTCAGCCTCCCAAGTACTGGGATTACAAGCGTGCACCACCACACTTGGCTTGATGCCTATCTCTTCTGCACCTTTCTTTTCTCCACAAATGACATAGACCAGGCACTGTTAACTTACAACCAAGGAGCTCTGACTTGGACTTGCCTGGTTCCCTCTCAACCATGGCTGAGGTGGGGGAAGGGTTGATTCCTCAACTTGGGGTCTGCAGGGTTCTTGGCTTATGTGACAGGAACCAATTTCAGCAGGTGCTGGTCAGGGACAAAGACAGATTTATGTAGGAAAGTAGGAAATACACATTCAAAGGAGAATGCAGGCCACCTTAAAAGTGACAGAGGCAAGCCGGACGTGGTGGCGCATGCTTGTAATCCCAGCATTTGGGAGGCTGAGACCGGAGGATCCGGGTTCGAGGCCAGCCTCAGCTACCTAGTGAGGCACTCCGCAACTTAGTGAGACTTGGTTTCAAAATAAAGAATAAAAAATAGGGCTGGGGGTATAGCTCGGAGGTAGAATGCCCTTGAGTTCAATCCCTAGTACCGCAAAAAAAAAAAAAAAAAAAAAAAAAAAGTGACAGAGGCACCTTTTGGGGGTTCAGAGCTCTTTTATAGGGGACTTTCACGAGGGGTGCACAGGGGGAAGAATGTGAGGCTGACCTCAGTCTGTTTCTGGTGGTGGGATCATCCTTAGGATCCTCAGGCTGATTGAGGTCTCCATTATAGGATTCCTGATTTATAGGTTTCTCTATCTATCTTATTAACATTGCCACTGGGCAATTTAGTTTTTTTCGGTTAACCACAGGATCTACAGATTTCCCAGGAATTTGGGAGAGACAGGCCTGGGAAAGAGAACTGGTTTGGGGAATAAAGGTCGAGGAGCTTCAGAATCAGGTTCAAGTCATATCTGACTCCTTCTTCCTATCCAAGTCCTTTCTGCCTATTTATTTCTTCTACCCTGCATTACAACCATCCCCACAAGTACCTCCTGTTCTTCACCTGGTGAGCACTCACTGCAGGTTTGAGGGAGCTAAATTGCTCAGGTGTCTCTGGCAAAGGACCTGAGGAAACGGGAGAGGTTTCCTTTTAAGTGGGGGCTGCTGACCACCCTTCTTGCCACAGACTTAGTTTTCTAAGCCAGATTTCAATGAAATATTGCTCCATTTGGCCTAACGAACCTATTTAGGCCCAGTTCATCTTTACTCTCACCTGTGATGTTTAATGCTGACCCTAACCCGATGGCTGCATGCTCCTAAACCCTAATGTCTCCTGGTCACCAGTGAGTGATTTCTATACAGAAGGACATTTCGGGGTGGTGACTTACACAGGATGAATCAGAACAATTCATGCACTGTTCGACTGTGGTCCTGTTTTCTAGCCTCTAAAACGTGTCAGCCTTCTAGTGGGAAAAGAACAAGAGGACGTGCAGACAGAACTCAGCGGCCTACCTGGCAAATGGAAAGGGCTGTTGTTTTCGTGGTCTTCACTCCGAGAAGGAAGCTATCCCAGGTTAGCCGCCTCTGCTGAATCATTCTCCACCCCTTCTTAGTGGCAGGATGAAGCCCAGAGGATGATGGGCGTACCAGGTAGACAGAGGTTGTCTGTCTGTCCCTTTCCAAAACTGAGGAGTAAGTGGCTCCATGGCTTGGAACCCGACATGAGGCTTGGGTAGTGGTCATAGATTTAAGCCTCTGGCCAGGGAATCATTCAACCATTGTGTAGCTGCTTCCTGTTTAGCTGAATCAGCTGTCAGTTCCCGAGAAGTGCAGGTGGCTAGGTGTACAGGTAAGAAAGGCGTGCATGTACCTGTATGTGTATGTCTTTCTGTATCAGTGCACAAATCTGTGTCTCTCTTGATTTGTCTTTGTATGTGTGTATCTGTCCTGTCTGTTTTTCTTTTCCTCTTTGCCTCTCTCCTTTCCTTTGGGCGGGTTCATGACTATTATCTGAGTGTGTCTGTGTGTCTGCTGCATCTGTGCGTGTGAGAGACCCTTGGTAGGCCTATTCGGCTCATATCAAACTTGTGAACCTAAAACCCTTACTTACCCTAAAAGGGAAAACAGTCCCCTCTTTACTCTTCCTTTAAGCAATTCATTTGTATTGAGCCCTTCTCCCTTATTAGGGACTAAGTAAAACAGTTTACTTCTCTGCTGGCAGAGAGATATTTTGATAATGACCCTAGTACTTTCCCAAAGTTCTCTTAGAAGAATATGCCGACTCTGCCCGTTCTAAGGTCTCCCTGATAGCCGGAGATAAAACACCTTGATCAAGTTTCCATAAAAACACACATCACATCAATTAACAGATACCGCCAGCGGCAGGCTCCTTGTGCAACATCTGTTTCTTCATTACTAACGGCACCATCAGAATATATTAAGGGGCGCGCGTCCGCAGGTTTCTGTCGGCCTCCAAGAGCATGTAGAGATTCCCACGAGGCACCGAGGCGTGCTGACACTCTGTATTGAACTATGGGGTGGCATATTTTCCTCTCCTGTTCTGGAGAAACCATAAAGGCTAGGGTTGCTGCATGGGGAATGGAACTCTCTCTTTGGGGAGCTAGTTTTCACAAAAGGCAGACGAAGCACCAAGAAATGCTAACAAGAGATGGGAGCTGTATTTATTGAGTGTTCCCTGTGCTGGGCATACCACATGCACCATCGGATACTAAACTAATTCTGCAGGGAGACATTATTATTCACATTTTGAAGGTGAGGAAACTGAGGAACAGAGTCCAAATATGCCGCTCAAGGCCACCGAGGCAGGAAACAGCCATAGTGGACAGTGAGAGTTCTTTGTTCCTGTCTTCCCTGGTTTGGGGAATGACCTTGACCTTCTGACCCAAGGACTGGGCAGGAGATGTAGGCCAAGCCAAGCACAGGACTCATCTGGCAGGTCCAGTTAGAACACGTCTCTTGGATGGAGGTTCAGAAGCTGGGAGGGAAGACAGAGAACTTTCCTTCTTTTCTGCAGAAGGATTTGGAAAATTCTTGCTTTCTTTCCTTGGATGCTGTGGGATGAAGAAGTGAATGTGGATACTCCTGCAGCCTTTCTGCCACCATGAGGCAGTGTTCAGTGAAGGGTGTTGGTGCACTGGGGAGGGCAGGGCAGAGGGAAGGTCAGACATCTCTTTGGAGGTCACTGGTCCCACCAGCACCTGAAGCCCATCCGAAGCCCTCTTGTGACTGTTTTCATCTCGTGAAAGCATGAAAATTCTATTTATTGCTCACACCACTTTAGCTTGGGCTTTCTGTTTCCTGAAATGAAACGATTCTTCACTGACACCCCCAAACCAGGTCTGTCTGAGGCGCCTACTCTTCTAAACGACCAACAAATCATAGAGCGCCCGGCTGAACATGATCAATGGATGTCTGTTGGGGAAGGATGCTAGACACAGTCTTTTCCAACTTCGTATTAGAAGACAGAGAGAAATGGAATCACATATAACCCTGAAAGCCTGAACTGATCCTGGAATGGTTGTCAAAATCTGCCAGGAAATCCCACCGATCATAAGACAGATGAGGCTGGACCGAGAATGATGAGGTTATTTCGGTGTCTGCAACCAGGTAAGCCTGATATTTGTAAGCAGCGGAAGAAAAATGTTGCTTTTCCTCTTACCCCCATGGCCCAATGACTTGTGTGTGTGTGTGTGTGTGTGTGTGTGTGTGTGTGTGTGGTACTGGGGATTGAATCCAAGGACATTCTACCTTCGAGCGACACCCCCAGCCATTCTTAAATTTTGTTTTGTTTTTGAAACAGGGTCTTGCTAAGTTGCTGAGAGTCTCACTAAGTTGCTGAGGCTAGTCCTGAACTTGGGATCTTCTTGTCTCAGCCTCCCGAGTACTGGGATTACAAGTGTGCACCACCACGCCCAGCTACAATGACTGCCACTGACTGACCTCTGCCTTGTGAATTCTGGTGTTTGTTGTAATACAGCATTGCCAAAGGAAAAAAAGAAAGAGAGAGAGAAAAAAAAGAAAAAAAAGGATTTGTGTGTTTTTTTTTATATTTTATGTCTAGGTAATTGGTTATTCTGGGATATGCAATGGCTTAGGAAAAAAACAAACTAATTATTTCTTTAAAACAATACTTCAAGATACATATCAGCTATTTGGGTGAATAATTAAAACAGAAAACTCAAAAGCAGGACTATTTTGGCATCAAAGGACTGACAATGAAATTCATTATGAATGTTGGCACACTTTTTGTTTTGACTGTCCTAAATTGTTTATTAGGTATGAATTTTACAAACATTACTTAAATTAGCGGCAACGGTGGAGAGTACTACGCCTTCTCCAGGCTGTGAGGCGAGAATCACCAATAATATGGTGGAACTTGTGGCCCTTTCCAAGGCCACAACTCTTGCGGCCTGCCAATGTCAGCTGGTGCATCTCCCTGGGCTTTGTGGACTGGCTTAGGATCCCCTGGGTGTCAGGATTTCTTCTGATAGCTTTATAGGGTAGATCAATGAGGATAACCTCAAAGAATTTGTATGTGGAATCTTCACCAACCCAGGAAGAATTCAGGACCTTCAAAGCCCCACAGTAGCGTCCAGCTCTCTCCCCAGCCACAGACTGAAGGCTTTTCACAAACTTTAGCTGATTAACATCATAGTGGACGGGCTTGCTGTAGGTTGCACCCTTAGGAACTAACTGGGTGTTTGCGACCATCCCAGTGCACATGAATCTTGTATATGACATAACCTTGCTTGGCCTTCTATCCCAGTCTGTGGGCTTTATCAGGCCGGGGTAGGGGGCGTGGGGTGAGCTGTGGACCCCAGAGAGCTGGTGATACTGCCAGCTGCGGACCCGCAGGAGAAAGCGCATCCCATCCGACTGCTTCTTCCTCCATAGCTCCTGGATGTACTTGTATACGCCATCTTGGCTTACCTGATGGCTGCCACCAGATGGAAAGGCTTGGTGTGCTTTTTGAAAGGCAAGATATGGACTGAGGGAAAACAAAAAGAAGCTCACTGAAAAGGAGAATCATGCCAATTTCTCTTAAGAGTATCGACAAACATTTCATGCTCACCTTTGATAGGTAGTGTGAATGATAATAATAGTAATTTACAAATAAAGCAGTTGTTAAGTTCCTGTTATGTTACAGGCACAATGCTAAATGTTTCACGAGAAAAAAATCTTATTTTAGAAATGGACAGGAAAGGATGTTTTAAAGTAGCTTAAATGCATCAGATCTTTAAAGCCAATAAATACTATGGGTAGACTAAAATGTCAAAAAAAAAAATCCCACTAGATAAAATTCAACACCAATCATTCATGAATAGTAAAGTGAGGAGTCGTTGAATAATTTCTTAACATGATAATATATTAATTTGAGGTAAGTAGTTGATATCTTTGATAATAGGGAAACATACAAAGAACTCCCTTTAAAATTAGCAAATTTCCCTGAAATGTTTCTTAGTTTGGAATAGCCTGATTGTGCTGGAAGTTTGGGATGATATGATGACATATGAAACAGAAATGAACAGTACAGTACAACTGTTTTTTTTTTTTAAAAGAGAGCTTTTGAGTGCCTTCAGAAAGCTGAAGATACTTGACTAATTTCTCTCGGATCAGTAAGAAATTCATTAACATGGATAGACAAATAATGAAGCAAAACCTTTCAAGTATCACTAGTAATTATTTAGGACTCAAAGCAGAAAAAAAGTAATTCATTGTAGCTGCAAGAAAAACACCTGGAAATGACTGTGATAGCAAATGTGTGTAACTTGTATGAATAAATAGATACAATTTGATTGAGGGATATATTTGCAAGAACAAAGCTTTCTTAAATGAAAGGACTGAATAATGTCAAGGTGTTAATTATTCAAAATTTATATATAAGTTCACAATATCCCAATTCGGAGTCTTACTGGGACTTTTAAGGATCTTGGGAAGCCATATTAAAGTCCACCTGGAAGAATTAATGGGTGAGATTATCCGAGGACATTTTGAAAGAAGAAAAAGGATGATCCAATGACATTTGGAAAACAAAGGTACTTACCCGATCAAATCACAGAATGCTTTAGAAGGTGAAAACAACAGAACAATGTGGTATTGGTACAATAAATAGTCAGTTGAGTAAAAGAAATACTATGGACCAAAACCTGAATGTATATGTCACATAGAAATATGATAAGCAAGGTATCCAAGGTCAAGAGGAAGCAGATGAATTTAAGAGGTAATGCTAAAAAATTGGTTGTTTACAGGAAGAGGAGCAATCCCAATATCTTCACTATTATAGTATATTACTAAATACATTCCAAATGAATTAAGCAGATTAATATTAAAAACATGTTGCAACTAAAAAAATAGCTAGAATAAAATGAAGATAAATATTTATCTCAGTTTGAGGTAGAATTTTTCCAAGCATAAAACTCACAGAAGAAATCACTGAGAAACATACTAATGGATTCAATTTAAAAATTGAGAATATTGCGCAACAAAGCATATTAGACAAAATTAAAGGGCGAGAGGCAACCGGGAAGGGGGGAGGGAGAGATTTGCAAGAAATACGGCAAAGACGAATAGTTTTATGATGTGAAGAAATCCTTAAAAACTCTAAAGACAAATGTGCCAAAGGCATAGAAAGCTAATTTCCAAAGTGAGACATATGAATGGTCCCCAGTCATATGAGGAAAACACTCATCTTCAATAAACATCAAAGAAATGAAAACTGGGAAGATGGCAAGTTATCTTTTTATTTTATCTGTAACATTGAGAATTGGGGGAGGGCGTGAGGCAGGACGCAGTGGGAAGTACGCAAGTGCTGTGCGCATGTGTTTCTGTCACTCCATCACTGTTAGGATGTATGAGTACAATGCACCAATAAAAAGAACAAAACAAAACAAAACAAAACCATAGGATGTAGTGTTGGTCAGGGAGTGTTGAACAGACACCCCTGTACTGCTGTTCGCTGTATAAATTGGTGAAAATCAAATTTAGGATCTCCGGTCATTCCTGTATAAAGGGAGGATGGTCTGATTGGGTCAGATGAGAGAATCGTTGTAAAACAGCTCAGACCATTAGATGTTAATTATTGACATTGCTGCTGACAGCTGTGGAGTGGGGAGAGATTTCGGAGCACCGAAGAGCGAGTTGTGTGCAGTTGAACTTGTCTTACAGATCGGTGCGCGGCCTGAAGGAATTGCGTGTGGAGGAGAAATGAGAGATGTCATTCCGGTTTGCCTCCAAGACTTATGGCTTGAGGAACAAAAATCTGTGTTACAAGTGCTCGGGGAGGAGGGGGTTGTCAGACTTTTCCCATGATGGATGACACAGACAGGTTGAATCTCAGGACAGTCCATGGCCAATCAGGCTGCCCTTTGACAACCAACCTCTTCCAACATCTCCTGCCTCCAACCAAGAGGCCTGCGCCTCTACAACTCCTATGTTCAGATTTCTTTTCCTCATCCACTATCTATACTTCTAGTCCTCGCAAACACCATCTGCGTTTATCCAGAAACCATCCCAGAAACACATCGGCAAAGAAGAGAGCATCGTTTGCAAACCATACCTGACCCCAAAGATAACAAGTGAACCCACCATTAGAAAGACCTACTCTTTCTTTCTGCTTTCGTGCTGGATTCTGTATTTCCTAGGACTCATTTAAGAATATACAATGTCCTGTTGTGGATGTGCACACCTCTTATCCTAGTGCTTGGGAGGCTGAGACTGGAGGATTGCAGGTGTGTAGCTAGCCTCAGCAACTTAGTGAGGCCCTTTGCAACTTAGGGAGACCCTGTTTCAAAAAAAATAGGACGGGTGTAGTTCAGAGGCAGAATGCTCCTGGGTTCAATCTCTAGTACCACAACAAAACAAAACAAAACAACAAAAAATACAATGGTGGCCTCTGTTTTTTTCTTCTTTAAATTTTACTTTTAGTTGCGATATAATACTTGTATATATGTATAGGTTTTAGCATGATATCTTGATACATGTATAATGTATATAACGGGTAATTAGTATCCATCACCTCAAACATTGATCATTTCTTTGTGGTGAGGACATTAAAAATCTCTTTGAGCTATCTGAAATGTCAAATAAGTTATTGTTAACTGTAGTCATCCTACTGTGCTCCAGAACACTGGAACTCATTTCTCTTTTCTATCATTTTGTGCCCATTAACCAACCTCTCTCAATCCCCCTCCTTTTCTCTCCCCTTACCAGTCTCTGCTAGCCACTATTTTGATTGGAAACTTACAGAATATACCCCATCCAGCTGTGGCTGCCAGCGTCTTGCCAAGAGAAGATAGACTTTAAACATTATCCAATGTTTTGGGCTTCAAAATTAGGCTGGCATTCCATATTCCATCGAAGTTAATGATCTCAAAGTTAATGATTCATGATGTCGGAAGTGGTCAGGGTAGTACAGTTGCTTTTGCCTGTCCAGAAATTAACTAGAAATCTGCAACTGGGGACCATGTGCACACAAACTTGAAAGCAGTGCCTCAGATTGAGAATGTTTTCCAGACACAAAAAAACCCCCAAAACCCTGACCATCTGCAAGGAATGCTCAGGAAAACAAGATGCCCTTTGCTAGCGATGTCTTCTCATTAGCATATTGGCACCTTCTTTAGAGGAACATGATGTCAGGTGAAGACTGGAGTTCAGGTTTTAAAATCTGGAAAGAATAGCCAATTTGGAGGTGGTAATCAGTTTTTATTTTTTAGGAAGAGTTGGAAATTTGCTTCGTGGACTGCTGCTTCATGCCTTTTGGAAGGGCCATTTTGGAAAGGTTTGCTGGGTGTGCAGACGCCAGGCAAATTCCTTCCCACAGACTTGGAGAATGCCTAAGTTGTGCAAGGTATCCTTAAAGCAGAAGCTTCACACCGAGATGTTAAGTTCATTTTCAGCAATATAAAACCCATGTCACGGCAGAATCGAGCTGTTTTAATGTTACAATATTTTTTTCCTAGATCAGAATGTAGACTGCTGTGTGCCTGGGAATTGTCTTGGGCAGAGTATGTGTGTGTCTGATCTTGTTTAGCCCTTGTGTGCAGCACATGGAGGTCAGAGAGTGATTGTGAGAGGGAGGACCAGCCTGGCTTCTTACACTAGATGGATGGAATTTGACCCATAACACACCAGATTTGACCAATAATGCCCCGAATGGGATTTGTTTAAAGCAGAATTTGGCTTGTGTGCAGTTTAGCTAGTTAGTCTTCTTACTAGTTCCCTGCCTCTACTCTTATGGCTCCTTCCTGCTAAAGTGCCTCCCCCACCCATCTGATCTCTTACAGCAGTTGATCTTTACAAATGAGAAGAAGAGCTGGGCGTGGAGGCACACACCTGTAATCCCAGAACTTGGGAGGAGGAGACAGGAAGATTTCAGGTTCGAGGCCAACCTCAGCAATTTAGCAAGTCCTCGTTTCAAAATAAAAAAGTGAAATAGGGAGAGGGTTGGGGGTGTAGCTCAGAGGTAGAACACCACTGAGTTCAATCCCTACCCCCCCAACACATACACACACATCATACACAAACACACACACACAAATAATAAAAAGAGAGAATATCATGATACCCATGGCTGTAGTTCTTTCAAGACTTCTCACTATATTTGGATGAAACCCAAACTTCTAGTCACAACCCACAAAGCTCCCAATGATCTCAGCTCCTGCCCCATCTCCAACTCAAGCCACACTTCCCCCTCTGTTGGTTGGCTGGGACCCCTCTTTGCTCTTCTGTCACTTTCGGGCACGTGTTGGGTTCTTTTTCATGATGTGCTTCTGTACACGTTCCTCCTGTCTGGGCTTGCCTTTCTTCCAACCCTCCCCAACTCTTTGTCCACATGGAGACCCTGGTGGAAATGTCTCCTCAGAGACCCAGGGTGACTTGTGCATCTGAAACAGGGCTCCTGGCCCTCCAGGAATTATTCTTCAGCCTGGCCTCTGTTTATTTCCTTTGTATAAGTGACCATGGTTTGTACTTAATAATTTATTTGACTGATTTCTTTGGGAGGGTTATGTCTCTACCACCAGATTGTAAGCTTCCTTGGGACAGGAACCGTGTTCTCTCTTGTTGATCCTTCTACCCTAGATTTTCAGCATATGCAAAAGGGGCTCAATAAATGTATATTAAGAAAGGAGAGAATTACCCATGCAGCCTGTTAGATCCCTGCCTGTAGCTGGTGGAGCAGGGACTATGTCACCTGAAAATAATGCATGTTATCTTAGTTAATTTTCCTTGGGGTAAGACAAGTCCTGCACTGGGAAATCAGGTGGGTCTCGGAGTAGGGTAGAGAGGGAGACACTTTTGCTTTGGGATCGGGGGAGATGGGTCTAGGTATCAGGTAGAGATGCTCTTTGGACATGCCTGTTGGGGGGAGTGGACCAAGAGGGCGGGGAGCTGGTCCTGACAAACAGATACAAGCTTGGAGAGAAGCAGAGAATTGTCTTCTTAAATGATTCTGAGTTTGGGCGAGGACCTGTGAACTCAAGATTGGTGGTTAGTTCTTCTGCTATTCCCCCAGTCTGTAGCAAATTTCTACAATGAATATGTGTTGTGCCATTGTTTGCAATAGCAAAACACAGACTTAGATACTCCCAATAAAGAGGAGAAAGACCAAGTCAAACATGGAATCTTTGTACTATAGAATAATATGCATTGGTTAAAAACAGTGGTGTAATAGTAGTTATAGTTAGGTCTATAGAGCTGGTATGTAGTGTTTGTTCTCTAGGACATTTTATTTAAGTGACAAAACAAGTCAGAGCACAGTATACATTATTCTAATAAAAGTCTTTATACACACATGCATCTTTAACATATAAACACATAGAAAATATGCCAGAAGACTTTAAATGTAGCTGCTAATAGTGCTTGCCTTTGGGGAGGAGTATGTTTAGAGAAGAGATGAGAGAAGTTCTTTATCTTAATCAATCTACTTGTATTTGTTAAAATATTTTACAATTGAAACTTTATTCACATTACATGTATAATTAAAAGTGTACTTGGGAGGCTGAGACAGGAAGATCACAGGTTCGAGGCCAGCACAAAGCAACTCAATAAGACCCTGTTTCAAAATATGAAGTAAAAAGGTTTGGGAGTGTAGCTCAGTGGAACAGTGGCCTTGGGCTCAATCCCTAGTACTGCAAAAGAAAAACAAGTAAGACCCCCCAAACCTTAAAATATAAAAGGGAAAAATAGAGGTGGTGTTGAATTTTGTAATTTCATGCTAATGCTAAATTTTGTAGTTTCATGCTGATGAGACTAATGGGGTACATAGGGTTCCCACTGTTCTCCCACCAACTCCCTGAACCAGCATCACTCGGGGTAGTGGGTGAGAGGGGTGCTGGACCTGTGGAGGGCTGGGGTCTAGACTCTGATCATGTGAATCACTCTGGAGGAGGATTCTGAATTCGCAGGATCATTTATTACATTTCTAGAATCATTGCCGCCACATCTGGCCCTCAGATCACACTTTGAGAAACACTCAGATGGGGAAGACCCAAATGCATGACGATTCTCACTTTTATCCTTGTTGGTGCCTGAGTTCCAGGCTGGAGGCATGTGCGTGTATACAAGGTGTTCTTACCCATTTAGTAGGCCATGCAGAAAACAAAGAGAAGCTATTATGGAGATGCACAGCCACTCAAAGTTGTCTTGCTTTGAAGGAATAGAGTTCTGTCTGGAATCCTCCATATCATTAGGGTTGGTAATTATTTTATACCTTAAATGTCATTTGGAGAAGTGGGTCATGATGAGACTTTAAGTGGGCTGAATCCAGGGTCCTTAGGGCCTGTTACCATCACATGTATGTGTCAGATCCATTTGCTTAGTTTAAGTCAGGGAAGAGTGAAAATTGTGAGACTATCCTTCTAGGGATGTAGAATTTGTTTCAATGACTCTGTGGTTAACTCAGCTTATTCTGGTGTCCTGAGGGAAAGGTGGACCCTCTGCTTTGCCCTGAAAACTCCCCCACCCCAAAATGTCTCAAATTATGATCCACAGATTACCCTCGTTGGAATCGCCCAAGGGCACTTGCTAAAAATGCAGAATTCTGGGTCCTTTGCTACCATAGGAATCAGAGTCTTTCAGAAGTGGTCCCGGGACTTTGCATTTTAAATAAGATTTCCAATTTGTTCCAACGACACAGAATCTTAACCTATAGAGCTGGCCTGAACAATATGGTTCCCACTAAGGTGGCCACTAGCCACGTGTGGCCTTCCAGCCTAAAATGTGGTTACTGCCACGGATGGAAATGATCACATTTTGGATCTCTTGGGTTAAATAAAACAGAGTTTTGTAATTTATGTCACTTGTCTCTTCTGACTTGTTTGATGTGGCTAGTAGGAAATTTAAAAGGACGCAGGAAGCTATAGTGTATCAGTATCTTGTAAATCCTCTGAATGACGTTCTGGGAACAGGGTGGCAAGGGAATGAAGGGCATCCTTCAGCATTCAGCAAGGGAAGGGAATCTGGTTCATTTTCAAGAGCCAAAGCTCACACTCAGTGTGGATGACAGGTTGAGGTCTCTCTACAGATGGAGATGGTTCCCATGGGAGGTCAAGGGCATGACCTTCCTTTTAACGGGTCAGGGTCAAATACTCTTCTTTACAATGTGGCTTTGACCCAGACACCTCCCTTCTCTGGGCTCAGCTCGCTCATCCTTAAAATGAATGACCACAATAACAAAGATAGTAGTAAGTAATGACGCCCCAGAGGATTAAAGTAAGAGAACTTCTGTTTTCTGGAAGACAGCTTAGCCTGGGGCGTGCCTACCGCACGCATCTGTGGTGGTTCCCGTCGTTATCACTGAAACGAGGTCTGGTTCAGGCCTGAGCTTGCCTGGCCATCCCTCGGGTTTTGGGGTTGTGAGCCAGTGGGGGGCCCAGGCTGTTATTGCTGAGGGGATAGACAAGGGGGAGGGGAGAGGGAGGCTTCCCAATCGCTTGGGGGAGAGGATTTCTCCCTCTCTGAATCTTTCCTTTGGAAAAGATGAAGATTATTAAGAAAGGAGAGGGGAGTAAGATAATTAGAAAAAAAAATAAAGCAAACCCAATCCCCAGCCAGCCATAACCCCTGCTCCTCCTGGAATCACAATCTTGGTGGTGCACACCCCAACCAACCCCTGCACTTACCACAGGTAGGGGCCATGCGAGTCCTCCACAGGTATGGCCAGAAGGCAGGGAGACAGCACACAGAGCTCAGCCTCCCCAAATCCTCCTGCATGCTGTGTGGCTTATCAGGACGAAAGCAGAAATGTGGAATGTTCCAGAGGAAGACAGGGATAATCTGTCATAGACCATACCCGTAGTATCTTTCTGGCTTGACACTGCTGGGACTGCGTTGACCTGGGTATTTGATAGAGATGTGGCAGCCGAGGGCCAACTTCACGGCTCAGAGCCTCCCCCCTCTACTTAGCTCAAGAGCTACTGAATCTATGGAGCTTCCACTTCTTGGTATTTTCTGTTTGCTTTTTGCAGTGCTGGGGATGGAACCCAGGTCCCTTGTGCAAACCTAGCAAGCGCTCTACCATCTAGCGGCACACACCCTCCTCTTTAATACCCTGCCTGCCTATCACTGAGACCCGTGGGCTCAGCACGTGGGGGGTCCCCAGGGAAATGCTCACGTTCATTATTTTGCCACTTGCTCTTGTTAAATCTTGGGAACCCTTTTCAGCCATCTTGAGTCTTCTTCGTCTGCAGGATGGGAGGACTCTATCTACTTCCCAGATTTGAGCCAAGATGTTATGAGAAGTTGCAGAGAGAGCACTTGGCTGGCTATAGGTGGTCGTGCAGGTGTCTGCCCTCTTTCCTTGCCTGTCTCCCTTCCTTTTACCATCCTTCTTTCTTTCATTCCCCAAGACCAGGTAGAAACACTGGAGTGATTTGAAGTCTTTTTCTTTCTTTCTTTTCTTTTTTTTTGCAGTACTGGGTATTGAACCCAGGGCCATTCTACCTCCGAGCTACACCCCCAGCCCTATTTTTTATTCTTTATCTTGAAACAGGATCTCACTAAGTTGCAGAGGGCCTCACGAAGTAGCTAAGGCTGGCCATGAACCCAGATTCTCCAGTCTCAGCCTCTCAAGTACTGGGCTTACAAGCATGTGCTCCCATGCCCGGTAAGTCTTTTTCTTTTAACAGTGCGAAAATACTGGTGTGAGGGTCAAATAACCTAGACTGGTGTTGTGAACTGAATGTTCATGTCCCTCCCAAATTCATACCCTGAAATCCTAATCCCCCAGGTGAGGGTAGTGGGAGGAAAGATACATCCCAAGAGTGGAGCCTTCATGAATGGGATTAGCACTCTCATAGAGGGGACCCAAGAGGGCTCCCTCACTCTCTTTCTGCCTGTCAGGGTGAAATGAGAAGTAGACATTCTGAAACCTGGAAGGAGTTTTCATCAGAATCCAGCCATGCTGACGCCTGATCTTGGCCATTGAGCCTCCAGACTGTGAGAAATAAGTCTTTGCTGTTTGAGCCACCTGGTCCACAGTATTTTTGTTTTAGTTGTCTGAGATGACTGGGGCTGTTAGTTTTCCAGGTACATGGCTCACTGGGATTATGAGAAGACACCATTACGACGGCCTGGGCTTCCGTTTCGTTTCTCTACAAGTAAACACATCCATGGCTACTTATAATGGCAAATAATTAATAAGACACTTAGTTGCACGACTCCAAGGGGGGTGGGCACCCTTTCCATAGAAGGAAAATGCAGCCTGGGAGGACCCCCTAATTGTAATAAATTATAGTACCTCCAGATAATGGAATGCTACGGTCATTAAGGAGGCACATTTTCAAGTAGTGTTTAATGGCATGGGAGAAATGCTTATGTCGAGAATTAAGTGAAGAAAAGCAGGGCGAAAATTGATGCATGGTGAGGTTCCTCTAAGCTTTAAAAGGTTTGCGATGAGAAGGAACCACGTGGTGATGTTAACATTGAGCGTTACTCATCAGTGAGATTATGGGCCTCTTCTTTTTCTGCCTCTTTAGTGTTCTCAACAATAAACATCTGTGAGAAAGGCAGTCCCCCCATCTTTGCCATCTTCACCACCATCTTCAGCCAAACAGCCCAATGACATTATTCTATGGAGGGACCCAAATGATTCAGGAGAGGGACCCAAATCATCCAGGAGAGGGACCCAACAGTTATAACAAGAGAAGCTCGTTGTTTGTATTTACTGCATTCTAGATGTGGACAGAGGGAGCTGGCCGGCCTCAGACAGACGGACAAATGTGTCTCTCAGGACAGAGGAGCTGGGGGAGAGGCTTTGAAAGATCCAGGGAAAGTGAGTTTTGCTTGCTTTGGTTCCCAGGAACAAAACAAATTTCTATTCCAAAACACAGGTGGGATGTAGAGATATAAAAGAAGAAGGGCATGGGAGATGGGGAACAAGGGACCTTTTGGCTTCATTAGATGTAGGTTGCTAAGACAGAGAGAGAGAGAGAGAGAGAGAGAGAGAGAGAGAGAGAGAGAGAGAGAGAGAGAGAGGGAGGGAGAGGCAGGCTTGGGGGAGAAAGGAGAAAGGGCATCTTTGACTGCCCTTTGGAATCTGAGTGTGTTTGTGCTGACCTCAGCATCAAACCTTGTTCTTTTGTTCTGTTTGTTCTCCTGATAGCACACGGGTGTAGCTCGGCAGCCTTGTACGCAGGCTGTCTTGCACAAAGAGACAAATAAAACTGTTGTACAAATAATCATCCTTGCTCCACCTACCTGACATGGTTGTCGATGAACCAAAATGAGGTAATATGCATGCTGGTGTTTCTTAAGATGCAAATGTAAGTTAGCTGTGACTGATGTATTCCTGGCTGGGTCTCAGCAGTATTTCAGGCAGGCAGCTTAACCCGGGGTTGCAGTGTGTTTGTGGTCTTGGCAGAGCCGGGGCCCTCCTTAGTGTTTCCTGGGTGCTAAAAGGGCTGTTTTCACTCCGGGCTGTTGACCTGGGGGGGGGGGGTCAGTCCTTTGTCACTCTGAGTGCTGTCGCCATGGGGAGGTGGAAACTGACTTGTTGGTAAAGCTCTACAAAATCTCCCTGAGTCAAAGGGACCCTGTCTGCCGCAGGACTGAGCAGGGACCTGGTGGGTGTGAGGCTCCCTGGTGACCAGGTAGGAGGAAAAAGCAAATGTCTGATTCTGGAGACTCTGGGATGAATCACCAGGGTCAGGCTCTATCTCAGAACGCATTTGGAAACACATCTTTTATTCCAACGGCTAGTGTTTCTTTTGCAGCGTTGACAGAAGATTCCAATGCATCTGAATGTTTTTTTTTTCTCTTTCTTCCCCTTCAATAGTAACCATGTGTAGGAATGGATTGACCTTTAATTTATAATCCTCGTGTCAGAGTTTAGCAGAGCTTAACCTACGTCGGTGGTGGTTCAAAACTGTCTGCCTGGCTTTGGAAAAGGCAGGCCCAGCTTTTGGCGTCAGCTTGAAAATGAAGAAATAAGCCAAGTGAGATAAAAGCGTTGCATTATAAAAGGCAGAAAAGCACTAGATGGACAAGGGAGAAATGTCCAGAAAGAAGAAGGAAGCCTGAGATGCGGATGGAGTTCTGAAAAGGGACAGAGAAGCTGATCTGGTCAAGTACAGTGTCTATGGCTTTTGGTAACATGAGGGTTGTTGAGCTGAGCCAGAGTGCTATCTAGGGCCAGGGATGGAAGCATTGAGGCTGATGGGAGAGAGAAGGAGGAGGAAGAGGGGAAAGAGGAGAAAGAGGAGGAGGAGGAGGAGGAGGAGGAGGAGGAGGAGGAGGAGAAGAAAGGAATGGGATATGGAGAACAAGGGATCTTTGGTTGCGTTAGACATGGATTCCTAAGACTGTGTGAGAGAGAGAGACCTGGGGGAGAAGAAAGGGCCAATTTGCTTCATATTCTTGCCTCATTAGGAAAAGAGTCAGCCCAAACTTGGTTATCAACTGCCATGCATTTTGTGTTTTTGTGGTATGAGGAGCCTCAGTGTTGCACAGGTCAGACACTGCTCTGGGGTCAGCGCCTGCTCCTTGATGACTGCAAGTGTGGCCCATGGTGACCCTTGGCTGACGGTCCCCTTGTCCAGTGACTGATGAGTGTAAGCAGATATAGGCCTCTTACCCTTCCCCAGCTGGGGACAAACCTGACGGGCATCTCTGCGCCAGGATGGAGTTTCCTGAGCCCTTCATGGGCCTTTGAGTTTATTTGCCCAAATCCTGCCTCTTTTCCTGCCCTTCAGCAGGTGTTGTCCTCCAGGACGCCCTGATAAACATCCTGCTCTCCAACCTCCCTCCTGGATCCTGCTGCTTGGGGTACGGTGGTGCTATTTGGTATCCAGTTTCTAAATTCATTGAGAGTGAGGACAGGGATGCTAGGCCTTTATGAATGCACCCAACTTGTGTGCTTATCAAACTCAATGATAAGCGGTGTGGCAGGCAGACTGGTGGTCCCCAAAGATGTCCACACCAGGTCCCTGGAACTTGTGACTATATTACCTTATACGGCAAAGGGGGATTGAGGTTGAAGAAGAAATTAAGGAATTTGAATCTGCTGTTAGTCCTTCCTTGGATTCTCAGGCATGGTTGGGCAGTGCAAGAACTCTGTAACATTAACAAATTCAATAAAAGGTAAATATATGGAAAAAAGATGAAATTAAGTTTACTACTCAGCTGGATATGAAATAGATTTTCCTGGATTGTGAGGGTGGGTCAGATGCAGTCACAGGGCCTTAAGAATGAAAGACAGAAGTCAAGCATGGTGGTGTATGCTTGTAATACTAGTACTTGGGAGGTTGATACAGGAGGATTGCAGGTTCGAGGCGGGCCTTAGCAACTTAGTGAGTCCTCTGCAACCTAGTGAGACTCTGTTTCAAAGACAAAACAAAACAAAACAGAGCTGGGGATATATTTAAGAGATAGAATGTCCTGGGTTCAATCCCTTGTACCAAAAAAAAAAAAAAAAAAAAAAAAAAAGATGACTGAAGAGGGGTGCTACAGGTTTTGAAGATGGAAGGAGAAGCCACCAGCTAAGGAATGCTGGTGGCCTCCAGAAGTAAAAAAGAAGCAAAGAAATAAATTCTAAGTCAAGACACACTGACTTCTGCCCAGTGAGACCCATGTTGGACTTCTATAGAAATATAAGAATGCCTTTGTGTTGTTTTAAACTATTGCTACAGCCACAGAAAACTAATGTAAGTTTTGTAATAAAAGGGCATCACCCTTTTTGTAAAACTATAGGACAATATGCACTCAAAGTCACAAAACTGTTTCCAATCTTTTATTCCCTGAACCAGTACTCAAATAAGGAGCGCCTCTGAAATATATCATAGAGAAATAACTGAAGAAAAAGCTACATGCTTGATATCAGCCACAGCATTATTTTAATGCTGCCTTGAGATAGACTATTCTTTTTTCATCTTCTCAAGTCCATTTTATTTTATTTTTATATGTTTATTGTTGCATTATAGTTTCACATTTCAATGTAGTTCCTAGGGATAGTGACATACATGTATATGGCGCTTGGTGAGCTGAGATGGATTATTCTAGAGCCAGTTTTCATCAATTAGGAAAGGCAAATTGAATTCAAAGTTGTCAAGTATGTTAGAATCAACAGGAAGAAATGGTCCAAAATCTCAGGACTGCTTGAATTCAACTGGTGACATCACTGCATGGATCCAGAGGAGATCCTGGAAAATACCAAGATGGTTGAGAAGAGAAACTTATTTCTTCTTAGGACTTTCAGGACTCCAGTTAATTTGGAAGAGTTTTCTCCAACTTTCTGTCTTGTAGTTTTCTTCACTAGGCCTGACTGCTCCTGAAATAAGTTTTTATGTTTTAAAATGCATGGTATCTTTTGGCCAGAGAGCATCATGAATAATAACTGAAATGATGCATAATTAATTGCTTGCACACCCATATTAATTTATAATATTGATTGCCTAAGTATTTCAGACCCGATGTTTTTATTTATATATTGTTGTAGGGGTGTGTGTGTGTGTGTGTGTGTGTGTGTGTGTGTATACAGTTGTCCCTTGGTATCTATGAGAGATTAATTCCAGGACTCACCCACAGACACCAAAATCTACAGATGTTCAAGTCCTTTATATACAATGGCATAGTTTTTGTATATAATCTATGTACATTCTAACCGTATACTCCAAGACAGCTTAGGTTGTTGTTGTACCTAATACAAGGCAAATGCCATGTAAATAGTTGTTGTACTTTATTACTTAGAGAATAATGGCAATAAATAAGTTTGTACGTGTTCAGTACAGATGCAACTTTTTTTTTTAAAAGAATATTTTCCATCTGGAGTTGGTTAAATTCATGGAGGCAAATACAGCAACACACACACACACACACACACACACACACACACACACACACACACACCTTTTAAAATTCTAAGCCACTAAATATTTTCTCTGAGTTCTGGTGTTCAGCTTTTGAGAAGGCCAAATAAACTCCTACAGAGTGACCCTGTTCTTTCAAAATTCACCCTCAAGCCATAGGATTTGGGGTGTGGCAAACACAGGGGAGAAATGAGGGTAAAATAAATCAAGGGGTTATCCACGTGGGAGTAGAGGGATGTCCTCCTGTCTGGGGTGGTACCGAAATCAACGTGTTGGAGGGGAGAGCAAGTGTTTCCATCTTATTTCATTTAGTAAATATCTACTCTGAGGCCCCTCTCTCCCTCCCTTCACTCTGGCATCTTAACTGGTCACACTAAACTTTGAGAACCATCACCTAACTGTTAAAATTATAGACCCTCAAGTTGGACCCACCAGAGGTTTGGACTTGCTGGGCCCGAGATTGAGCGTAGGCATCTGAATTTCTATCAGGCCTGCCAGGAGATTCTGATTTAGGTGGTTTGTGGGCTGTGCTTTATGAAAATCTGTCCTGCTGGAATCCCCAAACAATTTCAAGTGCAGGATTCCTTTGTGAAAACGGCTGATGAATTGACCTCCGCCATAAACCGGGGAGTTGGAGAGGACCTCACCTTTGCACCCCCTCCAGGGAATTGTATGAGCTAATCCACTGCATAAATAAAAATCTCAGTTGCAAGTCAAATATTTATTTCCTAGGTGGGACAGTAGAGAGCCACTTTCTCATCAGACCTCATCACGATGCCGCTAGAATGTGCCGGTGGAAAGTGATTGCGCTTGGGGAGATTTTTATGATGTGATTTTGACTAACAAAAAGGAAGAGGAAAATCCAATTAAATTCCAGGAAGAATGACAGAAGGTGATCATAATGGAGCCATATTGTTCCAAGCAGGGTCCTCTGCTACAGCAGAGACCCGGGCAGAGTTAACTCCCAGCAGACAACAGGGTGCTGGGGGAGTACGTCCAGTAGAGCAGGTGACTGGCCTAGGAACGAGGAACACTGGGGAGGGACCACGTGTTCCTTCTAACGCCTGGGATTCAGGTATTTCATTTAAAAATTATTTTAGTGTAACACCAACAGAAGATACTGTGCATTTTCAGCCTGGGAGGATCGGGGCTAAGAATGGATCCCATGGAACTGTTTAAACTCACTGTAGCAAGAAAGTAAGTGGTTGCTAGGCACCCACAAAGAGGGACCTGTGGGTGGGGTGGGTTTGCTGACTCTGAGACTTTGGAAAGAAGATGTGGGCACATTTGCTACGCAGCAGCCAGGTCTGGGAACTGCTTGCTGTGTTGTTTCCATGTTTCCATAGCTCAATGAGGATGAGGGAAAACTCAGATGTCATAGGAAATGTGCTTGGATGTCCAGGCCTGGGGTCAATCTCAGTAATGGCTAGCATCTCTTTAGTGCCTTAAATTGATGTTCTTTATGTTATTGTCTTTTTTGCACTTATAATAAAAAGTACATTTTATTTTAAAAATATTTAAGCAGGCAAACTCATGCTCAGAGTTGATGCAATCAAGCCATGAGGGCTGTAATGTAATCAGTGGGTGAATCCCTTGTAGTGGATTTACTGGCCGGTAACCTAGGCAGGAAGGTATGTGGCTGGAGTTGGTGGGTGCCTGGGGGTGTGGCCTTGCTCTCTCTCTACTTCTCACCATCATGCCCTGAGATTTGCAGACCCTGGCCTCACAAGGACTGCAATCTCTAAATGCTGTAAACAAATACACCTTTCTTCCTCTGAGTTTTGCGGTCAGCTGTTTTGGATTATAGCAGTAAGAATGTTGGCTGAGACAATGTACATTTTACAAACAGGACATAAAATCAAAGTAGTAGTCCTACATTGTCAAACAACCCCAAATTATACACAGGGATTCTAGTGAAAAGCAGTGGACTCTTCCCGACTCTTCCCACCCAGGAGTCTTTGTCTTCAGAGCCTTTGGTTGTTTCTCTTGCATCTGGAGCAGCATTTGCTCCTTTGAGGTGCCAAGGGCAATGATATCAATTGTATGGAGACAATGAGTACCACACAGGATGCATGGTGCCCCAGGAGCTTTCTCTCTAGGGGCTTTGACAAACCCAGAGCTCTAGGCTTAATGTGCATTTCTGGTTTGGGAGCTTAATAAATTTTTCTTGACTGTGACGGTAATAACGTACTCAATCATAATAAGGATAATAAGAAGAATAATCGAACAACCAGCATTGAATGAGCATTTAGGAAGAAACAAGGGAATTTATCTGTGTACCTTGTAGAGATGAGTTTTTATGAGTCTCTAAGGACCAGTAGAGACTCTTATCATATTGTTCACTGAGGGAGTTGAGGTGCAGAGGAGCTAAACAGACCCCCTTGGTCATTCTGCTAGACTGTGGATTTGAGCCCCAGAATCCTGACTTCCATACTCATATTCTTTTGTTTTGTTTTGTTTTACCACTTTTCCATGGACAGATGAAGAAACAAAGGACTGAGATGTCAGTTGACCAGCCCATGATCACAGGATTGGGGTGATGGAGCTTTCTCTGGAATGGAGATCTTCAGAATCCAAATCTTGGGTCCTTTCTACCTCCATCCTAGTAGCCTAATCTCTGAACCATTTCCTGTGGCCTGGGGGTAAAAAAAAAACTTTTGAAGAACCCAAGGAAATTAAAGAACCAAGTCCAGGCTGCCAACCCCTCCCTGGCGTACTTAAGTAAGCTGCAGAGAAGGCCAGGTCATTTATTTTCAGGAACAGCCTAATGATCACCCAGCAAGTCTAGTTACAAATGTGGTTCATCAGGCCACCTGGATATACTAGTGCAAAAAGCTCACAGTCCGTCTCAGCCTGATGGATTGCCCAAGTTATTAATACGGAAAAGGAGGGAGATTTACTTTCGGTAGTGGAATTAAGGTGCTTCACTGCACCCTGGACTAGTTGTTTTAAAATAACAGGGGACCGAGTTTCTCTTGGAAAAGGACTTAATTTTTATTGAAAACCTACCACCTTCAAATGGCCGGGAAGTTGAAGAACTATAAAACTGTCAAACAGCCCCATTATTAAAAGCTTTATTTGACAAATCTTCCACTGCCGGGGTAACTCGTGCGTTTTCCTTCCTTTCTCGCAAGAAATAAAACCACTCACTTATGCAAACTGCTGACAAGGAATGGAAACAGATGGACTTCTAAACAGGAACAGAGATACCCCAGCCCCTTCCCACAACCTAATGGAATCGGGAGCCATTCATAAATCTAGTACAGAATGGCGATGCCACAACTCCTCATCTCAGAGAGTTCAGAGGAGGGAGATGTCCTTGCTTCTGGAAGGCTCTGTGTTAATGGGGGGAACATAAGGGCATGAAGAACTGCTTTGCTCACTCAGTCCCCTTGTGTTACTTTTATTTCCTTCCACAACAAAAGACCTACGAATGCAGAAACTTAACACATGTTTATTTTCTCGGTTTTTGTGGACCAGGAATCTGGGCACAGTTTCACTGGATCTTTGCCTAGGATCTCACTAGACTGACATCCAGATGTCAGTCTGGGCTGGGTTCTCATCTGGAAGCCCAACCAGGGAAAGGTCTCCTTCTCCATTTGCATGATAGTTGGCAGTATTCATTTCCTTGTGACTATGGCTTAGATTTGTCACTATTGCTGGCTGTTGGCTAGAGGCTTCTCGTGACTCCTAGCCCAGTCGTTCCTTGACACACAACTGTCTCCAACATGCCTACGTACTCCACCCAGCCAGAGAGAGCAGTCTCCAGTGCCTCTGTTAGCAAGATGGAGCCACATGATGGATACGGTCATGGAAGGTACAGCCCGTCACTGTCTTTGCCATATTCTGTGAGTTAGAAGCAAGCTATGAGTCTTATCTACACTCAAGGAGAGGGGATGACAGAAGGCTGTAAATCGCAGAAGGGGGGATCATTGAGGTCATGGAACCTACCTAGAATATCTCCATGGGTTGATCTGAACTGCTGAAAGAGAAAAGAAGTAAGAAGAAGGAAGGAAGGAGAGAAAGAAGAAATGAAAGAAAGAATGAAGGAAAGAAAGAAAGAAGAAAGGAACAAAAGAAGGAAGGAAGGAGAGAAGGAAGGAAAGAGAAAAGCCTGTTTATGGGATGCTTGGACAAACAAGAAAGCAGTAGTCCTGTTTTAGAACAGCAACAAAAGAGGAAATGAAGTATTATCTTGCCCAAGTCCACTTTTGATTCTAGAGAGGAAGGAGAGAGAGAGAGAGAGAGAGAGAGAGAGAGAGAGAGAGAGAGAGAGAGAGAGAGAGGCAATTGCCACCAGCATTTCTATCTGGTTTATATGTTGTGGGAAACTTTCCACCAATTCACCTTTGAAAAATAATTAATTTTCCCAGAAATTCCAATGTGCCCTAAGAACATGGCAATTCCTAAATAAATGTCCAGCAGACTCTCTTGGGTGGATGATTATCTTTTGGGGGGATGGAGTGAACAGATGCAATGGGAAGGTGTCAAGGAGGGAGGGTAAAGGCTGTAATGGAGGCAGCTGCACCACCAGCATTCTCCCAAGCAGTTGATATCATTCAGGGCATCTACACCCTGGCCCTATTGACATGTAGGACCAGGTCTTTCTTTGTTGTGTTCTGTGCACTGTAGGATGTTTAGTGGCTTCTGTAGCTTCGACCCACCAGATGCCAGGGACACCTGCATCCCACTCTTCTCTAGATTCTGCCAAATGTTTTCTGGAGAAGAGAGTAGATTCCCTCCCAGTGAAGACCCAGTGGTGTCATTCTGGTACAAAGTCAACAACCTTGATATTTTTAGGTGGTGGGATTGTTTCACCTAGACCAATATAAAAAAAAAATTTTAGACTTGTATAAAAGCTAGAATTGTCTTGTGAAGTTGGCATTGTTGATCAAGGATGTGGGCTTTGAAGTCTTGCAGGTGGATATCCTAGTGTTTGAACCAGGGCTCTGCTACTTGGGAGCTCTGTGATGGGGGGAAGTCTTTAAAAATTGCTTCTGTTCTGGTCTCCTTTTCTGCAAAATGAGAATAAGTCTTCTAGCAGTTGTGAGCACATGTAACACACATAACATGCTTAGTGCAGGGCCACATGCAAAATGATGTACAATTTGTTAATTATTCTTACATCTCTTAGGATATTTACATAGCCAGACATTCTTAGGTTGACCATCGTCTGCCTTCATGGTCTCTTGACTTTTGATCTTGTTGGGTTGGAACAAAATAAAAGGGAGTCTTAAGGTGAGCTCAGCTACCTTGAAGGTGGCTGGGAGGTGCTGCGACACAGGCTAGGCCATCTTTGATGAGGAAAGGAGGCATGGTTGGGAAGGGGAGATAAAAGGTATTTGATGCCCTTTGTCATTGGGGGGATTTCTCTGTGATTACATTTCTAGGGCCTCTCTCTTTCCCTCCTAGGAGATCTTGTTTTCACTTCCTGCAAAGTAGGCTTATGTTCCCATTGGTAAGGAGTAGAATCCATATATAGCAGTATATATACATATATATACATATATATGTATATATTACATATATATATACATATATATACATATATATGTATATATATATGTATACATATATATAATTGGTGCATTGTAATCATACAACTTTGTTAGGTACAAGCTGGTAAAGGCATACATGCACACATCTTTCATTTAACCCTTCCCCAATTCCTGCCCCACTCCCTCCCCCTCCCTTCTTCTCAAGTTCAGTTTAGTGATTGACATTGATATTTTTGTGCAAGTACATCATATGCATTATATTTTATTATGGTAAAATAACACACTCCCAAACTGAGACTCTGCATCTCTTAAGCAATACAACCCCTGCTCTATACCTCTTCTCCCCAAGCTCCTGGGAGAAGAGCTGGATGGGGATGGTGTTTGCACATTTCTATGAGGCTCCTAGAGTAGTTAAAGTTATATATATGGAGAAAGGAGCCTCATAGAAGTGGAACCATTGGGTATTTCCCTTTGTAACTGGATTCACTAACAATGTATTTTCCAGTTTCATCTATGTTGCAGCATGGATTAAAATTTATTTCCTTTTTAGGGCTAAATAATATTCCATATTCCATGTATATGCATATATAACATTTTGTTTATGCATTGATCTGTCGACGGACATAAGGGCTGCTTCCACCTTTTGACTATTGTGAACAATACTGCTATGAACATGGTTGCAGTTTCTTCTCATCCTTGGAGATACTCATGCTTTGTTTTCTCTTTGAACAGAGCCATCCTAATGCCCTAAGAGTGTTATCGCACTTGGTTGTGATTTGCATTTCCCTAATGAATTGTGATGCTGAGCATCTTTTCATGTGTATATTTATATATCACTAAAGAATTGGGGAGATACTAAAACCTTCCTCTGGAATGGGTTGCATTTAGCAGGGCGGTTTCAGGCAGTTCTAGGAAGAGATGATTTTAGGCAGCGACACCTCCCTGGTTCCAAATACCTGGTGTCCGGGGTGTTTGTGATGCCTGTTAGTGCCTGCGTGAGGTCATTCCCAGATGTTGTAGGATCTGAAAACTCCCCAGTATAGCTCTGCTCATTCATCTTGGTTTTCAAGTAATATCCCGCCTATGAAGTCTGCGGAGGGAATCAGGGCCAGCTGCCATCTCTTTAATATTTAGAAACCTGCCGTAATAAATCCTAGCCCTTCCCACATGCTGCTATCTGTATTCGTGGTCTCCAGTTTTCTGGGAATTCAGTGGGATGGTTTCTTATCTGTTAGCTTGTCAGAAACAGGCGCGAGGACAATCAAATGTTCATCTATTCACATCTGGTGTTCTGCGGGGAACAGCGTTTAGACCCCTGCCGTGTTTAACTGTATAAATGGTCTCTATCTATCATCTAAATCAGAACTGCTTATGTGCAGAGCAAACTACTGCAGATCGAGATCCACATGGTGGGGGGCTGGGGAGAGAGCCAGCTCTGCCCTCTCCCAACACTGGGGACCCTGCAAGTCTCACTGTAGGCCGTTCTTGCTTTGAAACGCAGATTTACAAGTTGAAGCTTAGCTTTCAGTCATGGTGCTGTGCTGTGTGTGAGATGCATGTGTGCATGTGGTGTGTGTGTGTGTGTGTGTGTGTGTGTGTGTGTGTGATGCATGTGTGATATGTGTGTGTAATGCATGTGTGATGAATGTGTGATGCACATGTATAATTCATGTGTGTGGTGCATATGCAGAATTGTGTGATACAGATGTGTGTGGTATGGGTGTGTATGTGTGTGATGCATGTGTATGATGTGTGTGTGTGCACACACATGCTTGTGTACCTTCTGATCTATGTATGTCAGCATCTTGTATTTGTCACCAGGTCTTTCTGTGTCTGCATCTGTGTCACCAGACAGTCATCTGCGTGTCCTCTGCCCATCTCTGCGGATGTGCTTTTGCACGGCTTTTTGGTGTCCGTGTGTCTACTTGTGTGTGTTTTAGGGGATATCTGTCTGTGTCTCTGTGCCAGCATGGGTGTGAATAACTATTTGTGTATGCCTCTGATTGGCTTGTCGATGGGTCTGTCTTGTTGTGTAGCTTTAGCATATGTCCTTGCTCACGTGTGTGTGTGTGTGTGTGTGTGTGTGTGTGTGTGCATGCATGCACATATGCCTGTCTCATAAATGTGCTCCTTTTCACACCCGCCTCTTTCTCCTGTGGATGGATACAGCCCATCTATTTTCCAGCCTGAGGAGGACTGCTGGCCTGGGCTGTGATGACCAGAGGCAGCCGTCCTTGTAACTAGTGGGGCACTGCAGTGCCTCTGGGGACTGCTGTCGTCACCCTCAGCTGGTGCAGCCGAGTGCCGAAGACGCATGCACGGGGCAGAGGTGGAATTATCTGTGTTGGAATCCACAAGCTTTGCTTGTCGCTGCTAACAAGGCCTGTACACAACCCCTCACAACCACATGTACACAAAGGAAGGGGCTTAGAGGTGGTGGGGCCGAAACAGCACATTCTCCTGCTAGCACCAGGTGGCTCCCCTCTTCAAAATGTCCTTGTTTACCATCGTGGTTCTTTCTTTCTTCCCTCTTTTCTTTCCTTCCTCCCTTTCCCCTTCTTTCCTTCCTTCTTTCCTTCCTTCTTTTCTTCCTTCCTTCCTTCCTTCCTTCCTTCCTTCCTTCCTTCCTTCCTCCCTCCCTCCCTCCCTCCCTCTCTTTCTTCCTTCTTTCTTCCCTCCCTTTCTCTCTCTCTCCCTCCCTCCCTCCCTGCCTTCCTGCCTTCATCCTTTTGTGATACTGGAGATCGAACCCAGGGGTATCCTACTTTTGAGCTACACCCTAGCCCTATTTTTTTTTTTATTTTGAAACAGAGTCTTGCTAAGTTGCTGAGGCTGACCTCAAACCTCTAATACTGTCTCGGCTTCCCAAATACTGGGGTGACAGCCATGTGCCACCACACCTAGCTAGCACCATAGTTCTGTTGGGCAAGTTCCTCCCTTTTCTTTGAGTAGCTTGCCCGCTGCTGTAAGCTCTGGGCTCTCCAGGAACAGGAGGACACAGCCCTGTACCTTATGTGACAAGACTACAGGATACAGGGACAGTATCACTCATCATCATCATCAAACCCAACTTGGGTTTTCATGGCACTTTATAAAGTTCAAAGGGCTGGGGCTTTGCACGCGGGACCTCCCTCAATCCAGAAGTTAAACCAACTACACAAGTAAAGTAACTCGGGCTTCCCCAGCAACAGCTGTTGCACAACTGCAACGCATCAGATATGCAGCTAAAGTCTTTGTGTTGATGAAACCACTTGGCATTCGGCACCCCTCAGGAAGGAGATGTGTTATCATGTCCGCTGAACAGACAGGGAAGCAGATATCAAGAGAGGTTAAGTAATTTGCCTGAGGTTGCACAGCTTGTCAGTGGTAGAGGGAGGAAAAGAACACAGACTTTTGGGGTGGAGAGTGCATGTTCTTAGTTCCCATGGAGTGAAGAGATTGCATCTAGCCCAGCTCTTGAGCAGCTTAAGGTTTGCTCGCATGCTCTTGGGACCAGTGACATGAAGGTGGTCTGAGAGCCTGGGGTGCTTGGACCCTGCTGGGTCATCTAGGAATACACACACACACACACATTCACACACACACACACACACACACATTCACACTCACACACACTCCACCTCCCAGAGCTTCAGAGCATATTGGTGTCAGGCTGGGCAGGGCAGGGAGGGAGAGTTGGGAGATGTTGGTTGAAGGATATGAAAGTTCAATTATAGGAGTAGCACATCCAACAACATGGTGACTATAGTTCATAACAGGGCATTGTGTTCTTAAAGGGAGTCGATTTTTAATGTTTCTTACCACGAAAGAGAGAAGCATGCAAAGCAATGCCCATGGGTTAACAGCTTGATTGAGTTATTGCACAATGGGTACGTATTTCAAAGCACCATGCTGTACACGATAAATACACAATTTCTATTTATCAACTAAAAATAATGATTTATAGTAAGGGGGAGACTGAAACAGGAGGACTGCAGGTTGGAGGCCAGTGTGCAGTAACTTAGTGAGACCCTGTTTCAGAATAGAAGAAAAAGGGCTGGGAGTATAGCTCAGTGGTAGAGCACCCCTGGGTTCAATCCCCAGTACCATTGAATAATAATGATGATGGTGGTCATGATGATGATGATTTTAAAAAGAATGTTGATGTCATCAATGACGCCTGTCTTTTTCTCTGAAACACTATTGACTCTCTCTCCACCCGCCACCTCTGCATTGCTGCGCTCTGTCTTTGAATATTGCCACAGCTTCCTAACTGGTTGTGTGACTTCCTAGTTACCCAAACTGTCCTTTCTCCCAGCAGTCACTGTGGTCATATCTCCTCTCTCCCTCAAACCCTCAATGGCTCCCATCTCCCCTGCCATAAAATCCAGAGCCAAGCGACTGGATCCACTGCCACCTCTCCACTGCCCTCCTCTCACTCGCTCCAGCCACGATGATTTCACTCATCCTCAGAGCGCTCCAGGGCACACCTCTTCCTCGGGCTGGGGACGCCTTTGCCTCCCCGCACCTGGCCGGTCAGCTGGACAATGGTCCTCTCTGTTAAATCCTCCCTCTGTCCATGCCATGCACTCTTTCCCAGCTCCCTGCCCATGAATTTTATTTTTCTCCCTAACGTGTATGACTCTCTCTCTCTCTCTCTCTCTCTCTCTCTCTCTCTCACACACACACACACACACACATACACATACACACACACATTAATCTAGTTTATTATCTATCTCCCTGCTATCAGGAGCGTAGGGATTTTTGTGTGTAGATTAGTGCTACCTACTTGGCAAGTAGTATCGGGGTTCTTGTCTACGAAGTGTGGAAGAATGACGCTCGCAGACGGCAGAACATCCTGGCAGACGACGGGGACCCTGGTGTCCTGCAGCTGCCTTCTGGACACCACTTAAGAGTAGCCTGAGCCATGTGCTGACAATTACAGACTTCTTTCTCCCAAAGTCCACGAAATCTGCCAGAAGAGAGGTGCAGTTCACCCCATGGACCCCGAGTGTAGCCTGGACCAAGTGCCTTCAATTGCACACCACTTCCTCTCAAAGCCAATAGAACCTTAGAAAGAGAGAAAAAGTCCCCAAGAGAGGGGTTCCCAGAGTGGCTAACCAATTACAGTGGCTGGTCTAGAAGTTTATATACTTCTCTGAGTCCTTTTTCAGTTGGGGTCTCAGAGGTAGTTTTCTGGGGATTTTGCATAGTGTATTTGCAGAGTGTCTTCCTTTGAGTCTCTTTCTCTCTGTTGGGGGTTCCAGATGCTGTTTCCTGGGCTCTCTGAGAAATCTCAAGGAGTTGTTGATCAGCAGGAACAACTGGAATCTTGTGAAGCTCTAGTCATTCTCAGGAAGCTTCTGGTCTCACGATCACTTGACATTTGGGAGGTCTGGTCTTCTCGGGAGTTTTGGAAGTTAGTTAGCATCTGTTGCCTCTCAGGAAATGTTGTTTTTCCACTGTGGCCCTCTGGCCCTATCTGCCTACTTTTTTCTACCTCCTCAGTAGGCATTTAGTTTATACCAGCTAAGTTATATAATCTGTGTGTGTGTGTGTGTGTGTGTGTGTGTGTGTGTGTGTGTGTGTACGACAACACATGCAAAACTCAAACAGTACAAGGGAGAAAATGTTCTTCCTACTACTGACCTGTAGTCACAAATCTTTATCCCCAGGAGGCAACTGCTCTTACTGGTTGTCCTGTCTCCTTCCAGAGAAGCTTAATACAAACAAACATGTGTGTGTGTGTGTGTGTGTGTGTTTGTGTGTGTGTGTGTGTGTGTGTGTGTGTGTATCTATAGCCACATCTACATTTGTCTACACCTGCAGCAGCATCAGACATGGGTTGCTTTTACCTGTCTTCCTTTTCCGGGTATCTTGGCAACCCGTTCACAGCAGGACATGGAGAATAGCTTCCATCTTCTTAATAGATGCCTATTACATAATTGTACAAGCATGCATCTATTATTATACCAGTCCCCTGTTGATGGAATTTGGGGCCGATCCCAACATTTCACTCTTGTGGACACGACTGTAATGAATAATGCAGCCTTTACATTGTTGTTCACAGATGCAGTTGTATCTATGGGCTGGATTCCCTGAAGTGGAATCGGGTTGGCTTACTTAAAAAAAAAATCAATGCTTGGCTGGTTCAGTTTTCACGGCAATGCTGATCCAGGGGTTAGCCATACTACTGTGTATCATTGTGTCAGAGTTAAAAACCGACTCATCGTATGGTTAATGGGGACTTGCCATGAGTGTTGTATTGGAAACTCAGCCCCACCATGCATCCTCCTGGCTGGAGGAAGTGCCATGGGCCGCAGCGATGCCAAATGGCAGAGAGTTTCTCGGAACGACTTTCTGAACATAGGACATAATTTTCTTTAAAATCAGCCTGGAGGTCAGGATTGAACTTCTCAATGTAAGCGTCTCTGGCTTTGACTTTTCTTATTGTCTCACGTCTCACCAGAGGCTTTCTTCTCTCTTGTACAGCTGCATGTGAAAGCTAGGGGAATGGCTGCTTTCTGTAGCAAATGGTTGGGTAGAAAGCCCAGCATGGTGTGGCATGCCTGAAATCCCAGTACTTGGGAAGCTGAGATAGGAGGATCGAAGGTTCAAGGCCAGCCTTAGCCACTTAGCAAGACTCTCAGCCACTTACTGAGACCCTGTTTCCAAACAAATATCTAAAAAAAATGCTGGGGATGTAGCTCAGAGGTATAATGCCCCTGAGCTCAATTCCCAGTACAAAAAAAAAAGATTGAGTAGAGAAAAGGAAAACTCAGAACTTTAGCTAACTTGCTTAAGCATGGTGTGACATTCTGGACAACATAGCTTCCCTTTTGGTAAAATGGGGATAACAACACCTACTTCTCCCAGGGCTGTTCTGGTCACTTAATTTGTTAATCAATCTGAGTATTCATTAATTAATTCAAGGGATTTTCCTAAACCCTACCCAAGTGTGAGGCTCTTCTGGAGATTGGGAGCAAGACTTGAACTAAGTTCACAGACGTCTTCCACCATATGGCTGTGGCTGGCATGGGTAGCACTTTGCTCTGTGACACATGGTGGAGTTTCCAGCATTTATTATCATCAGAGGGTAGAAAGGACATGTTCTGTCTGGGGGAGGTGGGGCAGAGGAGAAGATACTTGAGTCTGTCTTGAAGGATGAGAGCATCTGCTTCCTAGAAAGGAAAGGGATGGGCAGGGAGTCTCTGGCAGAGAGGAAGGCATGCAGATTGTAGAACCTAGAGGCATTTGCAAAATTGAAGGTAGATATCTCCTACCCTGAGGTCATGCTGGTGATGGACTCCAGATTCCCCTCAGGATGGGAGCCAAGCTCTCAGCCTGTCTTCTTGTGTCCTGGTGCTGGCTTCTCCCCATGCCGTGACCTCAGCTGCCCATGCCTGACCCCCAGCTGCCCACATCCTGCTGAGCTGTTCCTCTATCTCTTCACACCTTGCTATCTGGGTATTTTAGCAAAACAGCCTGTCATAGGCCAACTTCTGCTCATGTGTGTTCTTTGTCGGTTCCCGTACGGTTTTTAATCATTCTCTTTTGACTTGATAAATGAGACCTGGCATCTTGCAACTTTCCCGAAGACCCAGGGGGAAAAAAAACCAAACAAACAAACAAAACAAAACAAAACAAACCCATCCTTTCCAGTAGCCATTGCAGTTGCGGAGGGAAAAATGAGCCTCCTCTATACTCAATAAATCACTGTGTCACCTTAATCTTTTATTGATCTCAATAAAAGTTGTATTTTGTTTCTTAACCAAAATCCACCAGGGAAGACATCCTGGGCAGGCGGGGCTGGGTGAGAGTCTTGGTCCAGGCCTCACAAGCATCATTATTTATGGGGGAGCGAAGGGCTTGAGGGGGGCTGGGAGGGTGGGCAGGAGACGAAGAAACCATTCTCGTAAGTGAAGCATCATATTGTAAAAGACACACTTGACTCCAGCTAGCTCACTCACAGACAAGGTTCTGCCGCTCTGTTTTATGCAGACTTCCATAAACAGGTCGTAAACATCCTGCTCCTCCAAGTCAAGAAAGCGAGACAGGCCCTCTCCGGTTTGCAGGTAATGCATCTACGAAGCCAGTTAAATTTAGAACATGGCCATCATAGTCCTTCAGGCTGGCTGGATCTCTAGAGGAGGATTATCAAAACATGTTACCAATGGAGGAATGAGGAGCGTCGCATCGGGGGCGGGAAGAAAGCCTTCTGTTAAGGTTTGGAATAAATACATTTGCCCCTTGCTGCAGAAGGGAAGAAAATACTAATAAAAATGTCCTTTGATGTTAATATTTGTGTCTTCTCATATCCCTTCAGGCTGTGAGTAAAAGGAGAGTTTGGTCATTTAAATGTCAAGAAAGGGAGGTGAAACAGGGCAGTATATGTCCACGAGCGCGTTGTGGCTGGGGTTTGAAACGTCCCCCAAAGGCTCATTGCTGAAAGCATGTCCCCAACACAACAATATTCAGAGGCAAAATAATTGAAGTCAGGGCTCTCCTCTCATCAGTGCATAAGTCCACTGAGGGATTAGTAACTGGAGTGGATTTACAGGGTGGTAACTAAGCAGGCGGGAGTTGGTTAAAAGAGATAGAGCACTGGGTGGTGTGGCCTTGGGGACTATATCTCTACCTAGTCACTTCCTCTCTCTCTTGCTTTCGTCCTCTCTCTCTTGCTTTCGTTCTCTCTCTCTCTCTCTCTCTCTCTCTCTCTCTCTCTCTCTCTCTCTCTCTCTC